>SCDY01001145.1:0-49580 GCA_004143825.1 Drosophila micromelanica
CCGGAAATGGAATCCTCGTAAAAAACTAAGTAAGATAGACACCACCCCCACTTTATTTGGACGCGCTTTACCTACGGTGACTAAAACGAACAATTACCCTCATATTGTTATATACGCCCTGTATTTAAACACAACTATATTGCAATTAGTTTTATTGTGTTAATCATAAATTCAAATGTTACTTGTAAGTGTGTATTTCAGAGTTTATATAGTTATTATTATATATTAATTTTTAATATATATTCAATTATTTGTTATTGTAATATTTATCTACATTCATTAGTTGGACTATACAATAAATAAGTATTATTAATACGTTTTGTAAAAATACTATAGAACTGTTGGAAATTATTTAAAAGTTACGTATTCTTGCCACTTGTGACCATGTTGTATGCAACTTGGTTTTTCTTTATCGGATCAAGCTAATACTTAACTTTATAGTTCTTTATGAAAATTCAACCATAACTACATAACAAAACTTTTTAAAAATGCACCCCCTAGGTGGAAAATTAGTGGATTGGGTTTTAGGGGTAACGTTTAATTTTCCTTCAATTAGCTTTAAAATTGTTCAAACAAAATAAAAATGGTTTCCATTCGATTTTGTAATTCCACCCACTTGCGCGATAATTGGAAGATCGATAAATAATTGAGACATGGGCAAATTCGGATGATTTTGGACAGCGAATACAAAAAGATTTAAATTGTTAGAATTAAATAATTAGAATTAATTAATTATGTAAATTAAGTATTTAAGAAAGAGATCAGGAAAAAATACAAAAAAAAACTTTTTCTAGACAAAAGTGCTCTTTTCATTAAAATATAAAAAAAATTATTAAAAAACCAAATTGTAATAAAACTGTGTGCAGTAATCATTGGAATCTAATGCTATAAATATGTATTATTTAATATTTAAACAACAGAAAACACTATCGGTCGATAATATAGTCAGTAATATACATATGTACAAGTATCTACAAGTGTTCAACACGTATTTAAAATCTACGATTTATACATATGTAGACCTTTTAATATGCTTAATTTAAAGAAATCAATTTACATTTATATCAACAAGTGTTAATAGCTTATAGATAATGATCCCATTTGGCCAATACAGCGGCCCTCTTCATCGAAGCTAGCTAAAGTCAATCGAGACAGTTTATTACACAATACTCCGTTGCCGTTGTTTTGAATTGGATTTGGATCTGTAAGAATCATGAAATAAATGTTTTTATTTACTTTTCTATTACAATCCCAAGGCACCCGTAAAGGTAGAGGCAATACAGAAACTGGGGGCACAAGGAACTGCGGAGTTCTCTTGGGTTGGCTTATGGACCGCAACTATGTTATAATGATGAACGGCCAACTCTACCAACTCTTTTTGAGCTTACCATCATGAAATTGTTCGGCAGCGTTTCCCTCGTGTTTCTTTTTGCGCATTTGCTCCGTAAAGTGCGAAATAAGTGCATCAATCATGGCAGCTTGCTTGGAAAACACTTGAACCAGCTTAGATATTTGTATTCCATTTTCAACAGCGTCAAACTAAATATCAAATTGCATAAGAAACATTTTTTGAACTATTGCATTTGTTATATTTGCTACAGATTTTTTGATACAAACCTGCAGGAATATGCAAGTAAGACACTCCAAGTCGTCACTAGCGCTGGGCTTCGCGTAATCCCATGACATATCTTCATATCGAAGACCCAACAGAAGCGTCTGCGTATAAATTAAAATTTAGTCAACAAATGTAATTAACAGATTGTGTTCGGTCGGACGAACGTATGGACAGAAGGACATGGTTAGTTCTGATCAAGAAAAAATAGTTTTTTAGTTTCAGTTAATTCAGACGAAGATGGATTAAATCAGTTCGTAATCACGATCAGGAATATATGTATATACATCATAAGATTATATTACTTTTAATATGTATAAAATGGGAGACTCTTTGATGATAATTTAACGGTAAAACGATAAAGGTCCGTTAAAGGTATAACATAAAAATAAAAAAACTGTCCATATAGTATTAAAAATTGTCCATATCCAAGCGAACACTTACGTTTTCTAAGCAGTCTATTATAAACACTCCTCTTTCGTTTACAGCAATAGATACTTCCATATCCTTATGGTTAACTAATGACATAATTCCTCTAACAGGTTGCTCCATTTGACCGTGGAAAAACGCAGCACTGTATTAAAGAAAAAATTGTTTTATTAAAACAAGTAAGATTTCTCTCAGTTCCGATATACCCTGAACCCAAACTTTTGATATTTCAAATCAAGTCTTTAAATTCATTATTTTTAATAACAATGAAAATTATCTATTATCCCGGGAGTGGGATATTTGTTTAAAAGGCGGGGACTAGCCATCTACCATTCAAGTTTGGGAACTTTAGTTCTCATAGATTATCTATCTTTCAAATATGAGAACACTAGCTTTATAGGAGATATACATTTTCCCGTTTTGCGGTTGTGGGAGTGGAATACATTAAGGTCGCAATTTATGGAGAAGTCACCAGGGATCCACATATTAAATCATTTTTTATCGATTTGCTTGGTTAGCTCGATTATCTGAGATCGAGATTAAATTCAATTAGACTTACCCGTAAAATGGCAGTGCCCAACAGAACTCTAAATATTTTCGCATTAATTTCCGAGTTGTAGCTGTCTGTGGAACGCGCTTAAACTGTTCCAAAAGTCTTATTTCAGCCGAGTTCTTTTGACTAATTGGCAGCCAAAGCCAGCTTGAGCTTTTGGCCACATGTTTCGGTAAAAATCTTGACTGATTTTCTCTAAATATGCAAAACATTAGTCAACTCAACTTAATTCAAAGTGAAGAACTCACCTAAAATATCCAACTGTGTGCGTGTGCGAATTATAAGGGCCCAGTTCAATTCTGGCTTGAATACCTCCCAGCATCAGCGAATGCACCGGCTCCATTATATATCTTCCCGTTAGGACACAATGTTTGGCCTCTTCGTAAAGAAGCTCCACAATCCGATGGTCCCTAATATTTGAGTCAATAATTGTTGATACACATATGTAAGGACCATTACTTACTTGATTTTCTCTTCATCCCGCTTGGAGAAGAACACATTTCGCTTCAAAACAATCATGGGTTCATCAAATTTCCGTTCAATTGGAAACCCACTGCTAAACTTTTCCAGCAGACTAGGCCAAGCTACTCGCACAATATAGGGGCAATGATGCGCCTTCAACTGCATCTCCAATAAGCTGCTCGTCATCCACAATCCAAAAATACTTTGGGCCAGCAATTTGTTAGAAATTCCTAATTCCTCACATCCCAGTGCAGCGGCTAGCATAACCTGAGAGGGACAATGGGCCGTACCCTCGATCTCCATGTGAACGGCAACTCGGGACATCAAGTACACACAAGTTGGTATCACCTAGTGAAGTATATCGTTATATCATATATCATATATCTACACAGATATTTTGAAATTACATTTTGCAGAGTGCGTGTCACTACGGAATTCGATTTTCCGGCACTTGTGAAGGTCGCAGAGGAGTTTCCCCCAACCGCTCGCTTGGATACCACAGGGTTCTGAGAAACATCGGTGCTGTTGCTACATTTTTGTTGAGCTGGAAACAAATTGGTAAAAATATGGATGTTTTAAATGAAATCAACTAAGAATGCTCTAGTCGGGAATGCTCGACTAGGAGATGTCCTGAGCGCAGCTGGGACAAGATCACCACCTTTAGATCACCTGGGATATCACCAGCTATCTCTATATAATATTTGGTGGCAGGAACTTTCAAATTATTGAAGATTGATTTAAGGTGTCAGTGATAGGGGAACTATCCAGCAGTATATATTATACAGTTGATGACCTTAACTCAAAAACTATAAGATATATAGGAAGACGTTGAGGGCGTTCTAGTGGGTGTGTCGTAATGTTAACCGTTTAAAATTGTGAAAATTTTCGCCATTTATTGATTTGTGATTTTAGGTATTATAGTGTGGCCAAGCCGACCCCAAAATCCTTGAGACAAACAGACGGACGAGTGGACCTTTAATAATTACAATACCTTCATCTAAGTTAAGGTACTGGAAATTACAACAGGTAAGTTTTAATCAGAGTTTCAAGTCATTACCTGATGCACTTCGAGCTCCCGTACTTATAATGTTTCCACTAATGTCTGAGAGATGCAGACCACTGTGACAAGCATCATTGGCCGACAAGGACAAGGCGGAAGTCAGTTGGGATGAAGCCATGCAATCGCTGTCATTCCGGCCGGCACTCACAACGCTGGATATGCTCGCTGACGAGGCGAACGTGCTGCCCACGGCCGTCTGAATTTGAGCTGTTGTCACCACGCGATGCACAGTGTACATCACGGGCGGAACAGGCACATTTACGGGCACCAGTGAAACGGGTGTTTGTGATCCCATTTGGTCGCAGGTGGTCACGCTGGCGTTATTCAGATGCGTTTGAGTGCCGGCCACAACTCGTCCATTTCCAGTCAGGTTTGAGAACATTGTGCAATCAACGGGATCATCAATGGCGTCCAGTCCTGAACTGGGACTGCATGCGGATGTCTGTTGGTTGTGCGAATTTTTGTTGATCTGCTGCAGCTGATGTTGAACGTGGTGATGATTCAGGGCTTGCTGCGGCAGTTGATGGTGAGAGGGCGTGCTCGATTCATTATTGCGCTTCGCAATGCTCCCCGAATAGTAATCGTCCCGGCACTTGACATCAGTGGTGTTGTAATACAAGCGCGATCTATGAGCAGAACAGAAAGGGGTTATCCGTAATACACTAAGAAAGACATTTACTTACTGGTAGTCGTGGGTTGCGGACTTCTTGCGATTATATTGTAGGGTACCCAATGGAACCGTCATAATATTGATATAATTGCCGGCATTACTCGCATTATTTGTACACTGGCTGCCGCTGTTGCAGTTAGCAAACACGTAGGGGCTTCCCATGTTTTGGTTTTCAATGGCAGATTTACTGTTCGCATTCCTCGAGGGCATATCCCGCGAACTGAAGCTCGATTCCGAATGATGTGAGCTGCATGCTATATATTCTTGATTGACATTGCTGTCGTAGCACATTTTATTCAACGGTTGTTGCGAACTTGATGCTGACGGTGAATCCTGCTGAGCTCCACTTCGGCAGTAATAGTGGCTTGTGTCCATATTGTCGTACTCCATTATTAAATCGACTGAAATTTAAAGAATGTTTATTGATTATTACTATTGCATATAATCAATTTGAATATAATGCTCGCGCCCCGCCCTAAAAACAATTGAAATGCCTAAATCCTGCACAGTTTTTGAGTTCTAACAATATATCAAAAACCGATAATTATCGATAATACAAAATAATCATTAAACTTGATATTCATATTGTAGATTCTAATTTAAAGTGCCTTTCGGGTTTTTTTAGCTCTAGTATTTTCTATATAATTGACGCGTTCATACAGACAGACAGACAGACGGACAGTGCTAAGTCCACTCGGCTAGTGATGCTGATCAGGAATATAAATTCCTTATGGAATCGGACAGACATGGGTGGGTTTACTTGCTGTATATAGGAAAAAAAAGCAGCTCTCCCCGACTTGCTTTTTAGGACATGTATTATTTATGTACAAATATCCATTTATAAATTCCAAAATATCCACAGATAATTTTTTGGTCACATGCATTATATATGTTCATGTATTCTTCAAATTATTTGTGCTTTACTTGGTGGCACTTGGGAAAGGTTATCTGGTGCACTACTTACGTTTTTCATGTACATACACATACATATATACATATCCTTATACATTTCGTACATTGCTATAAATTATGAACGATAAAATTCGTTTTAATTTAATAAACCATTTTTTAAAAACAATATTGATTGTTCCGCAATCTTTTGTATTCAATCTTGCAGTTTGCATCTATTTCATTAAAACAACAAACGCCTTTCTCTATTTACATATGTTTTCACTAACGAATATGAAACTCACAGACCACAAAGGACTTCTGTGTACACATTTATTATACGACGGTTGTATTTTTTACACTCGTTTACCTGTTTTTCTTTAACACAATTAAGTCTGCATGCTTATTGGTTTACTTGACGTTTTTAAACTATGTTTCTAATATACATAGCTTAAAACATATATAAACACAATAAACTTTGCTGGCACAGCTCCAGTAAACAAGTACATGTATACCTTCGATTCCGCAATAATATACTCCATATAGCGCCTGCGCAGAAATTATTCTACATGAACTGGTTTTTAATGCCTTCTAATGCAATCGTCTAACAGGGTCTGTACATTGACAACTGCCACTAGCCGTGACAGAAGCATTTCCATAAAAACTCTTTAACGAGCTTTGAAATACATATATTTTAAGAACAAACTAAAATTTACAGATTTCTTCGGGGTAGCTAAAACTTAATGCCACTGTTTGATGAGTTGTATTGGGTTTTGAAAATGTCTGTCATGCAGTTCGTCTTTCCGCATAAATTTTTAAATTTTTTCAGAAGTTATATACTTGTAATATCAGATATATATATTGTTGTAGTTATCTGTTTCACATGAGATTTTAAGATATTTGTGACAGACATTGCGACAAATCGATAACATATCGATACACTCCAAATCCCAAGGTGAATATTTTAAAATTGGAAATTGAGAAAATCTATATCTCACACAATTTTAAAGCCCAAAATCGATATTCTTGACAACTCCAATCGTACATATATAGTAACAGAAACCAAAGTATACTTTTTTATTAAAACAAAATTTCGTTACAGGTTCATTGTGGTTTTGAATAATTCAGTAATATTAGGTATTTCAAATGTTTACTTTCTTAATTTTTGCAACTGTGGTGCCGATATTTTTACTTTTCCAGGGATGTTCCGTGCAAGTGCTTCTTCTTTTATGCTTTTTAGTAGGTCTTTTTCGCGATTATTACAGGCCTTGTCCTTTGAAAACATACTAAGTGCCAATTTAGCCGCTTTTCCTCGTTTACCCGTTCCAGGGGTAAGCTTAACTTTGAATCTGTAAAAAATGGTATAGTAAACGATTATTAAGTAAGCGCTGTAAATGTAACACATGTTTTCCTTAATAGCTTCTGCGTTTCATAACTTTGGTGAAACTTTTTTCAGTACATTCCTTTAGTATTACAGTTTATAATAATATTCATTTGAACCAAATTTTGAGCAATTTAAATTACTAAAATACTATTGATTTAGTGCTGTTCTATAACTTACTTATAATTTTGTAATGCTTGGTACGGAGCTACTACTGGAATGGCGAATAGCAGCTCATCATCATCAAATGGGACACCAGTAAGACTATTTAGCAAATCGGCGTCAACAGAAATTGGGACATCATCGTTTTCATCAAATTCAATTTGATTTTTCGGGATGGACGCTTCCAATGTTTCAACTTGTGTTATTTTTTTGAAGGTTTTAGGTTTCTCATCATCTTTGTCATTATTCACGACTAATTTGTCTTTTCCTGATGAATTTAGAATCATCATACGAATTTTCCGCTCCTCTTCATCTTGATCTCTATATTTAAGTTTAATCTTTTTTAATTTTCCCTTCTGACCTCGCTTTACCTTGGACGAATTAATGGGTTCAGTTTCCGACATGTTACTTTGGGGTCTCTCAACATCTGCTTTATCTGAGCGTCCTTTTAATTCTTTACGCTTCTTTGTTGTCTGAGTCTTTTTGCGGGATGGTGCTGCTTTGATAATTACTGTATCTTCTTCATTAACTAAGTTATAGACTTGTTGTTCAACCTCGCTCGATTTTATATCTTCATCTAAATCACATGTTGTAATTGTTATTCGGCCAGTATCATGCTCAACCTTAACTTCAGTGTTTGGAAAGGCATTCGTTGCACCTTCACTCTTTGAATCGTTAACTTCGCTTATTCCATTTAAGTCCGCATATGTAATTTCCGGTTGCTTAACTTTATCTTCATCAATGGCATCTTCTACACTTCGAACTTTCCGCTCTCCTTCATGTCGTTGTATAAAGCTTTCTTCCAGTTTAAAAAGTAAGCTTAGGCCCATTATAAGATGACAAGATGGCAAAAAATTTTTTTTCCCGCGGATCATAAAACTACCTGTTCCCAAATATTCTCCTGATGGGGCAGTTTTACTAACTTGATCGCTATATACCCAATATGAATTTGTCACCACCTTGGCATCCCACGAGACGCTGTAGGAAATCGCCATTGTGCCAGCTTCCAACAATGTTTTGGGCGGAACATCTTCTCCAGTTGAATTGCGAATTATAACACTTGATGCTCCTTGAATGTCGGCATGAACATAAATATCTTTTGGACGCATATACCTGATTTTTATTTACAAAATATCATTATTAAAACAAGTGAGATAGCTCTAGTTCGGGGGCGCCCGACTAGGAGATACCCTGAACCCTGCAATCTGCCTTTATAAACATTTAGGGTACAGGGTATAACAAATATTAAGTTTAAAATGAAATAAGTTGGAGCTCACCTTTTTACAATAAGTTCGTTTTGCTGGGCATCTCTTCCACCAATTACCAAATAATTCTCGGAGCTAACGAACCAATAAAACTTTTCAAACCAAAATACCTTACGGGCCTTTGCTATATTTGATATTGTGCGTACTTCCTTAAGGGTTTGCTGTGTTTTACGTTCAGCTGATTTCAGCGCTTTCTGCGATGCATCAATAGTTTTTTTTTCTTTAAGAGCCGCTGAACGCTTTAAATCATAATATCGACGTGCATTGGCCCAGGCAGATAAGGCTAAATCGACATCTACAACCATCGAATCCACATTATCTGCATTATTATCAGGAACATCACTTGTAGATTCATTTTCGTAATTATATACATCAGAAAGATACAAGGATATGTGATTTGTTTCCAGCTTAAGTTGTTTTATTGAATTTGCTACAATATCACCATTGGCTTGGGCCTCTTTAACAAGCTCATGTATATCTGGCCACGACAACTGACTGGCTATGGCTGACTGAACGGCCAAAATAGCTTTATCCACCAAACTTTGATTGCATGTTATTAATTCAGCTTTTCTCTTATCAACATCTTGTACTTTGTTAAGTTCCTCTAGACGCTTGGTGTGATCTTTTTTTACATTGGAAAGCTTTTTAAGAGCTTCTCGTTCTTGTTGCAATGTTTTCATATCTATTTTTTGCGATTCTTGGGTAGAAAAAAACTCATCAACTGCTTCCATAAATGTTTCATATTCCTTAAATGGCTGCCCTTTGTTCTGGGAAAACAAGTACGGATGGAACTCAACATTTCTATAAAAATGTTCAGAATTTTCAGTATTCATTGGATTTTCTTCTTTAACTTGAATAATATATCCTTTGCAGTTTCCATTCTGTCCAATTAATGTTATGTCACGCGCACTCTGAAAATAAGCATGTGATGTATAACATAATACTAGCACGTAAAAAATAATTTGTTCTTCAATATGATGTACACAAAATCTCGAACATACGAAAAATAAAGTAAGTCGATTTTAATTAATGTCAGTATAAAATATAATTGTTAACAAACCTTAATTGCTTTCATTAGTGTTGGAAGATGGGTTTCCAAATCAAATGGTTTAATATCAGCTTTAGAAATTTGTGGGTTCCGCTTATTTTTTTTTACATTTTGTGTCTTTGATGGTTCTGCTTGTTCTACGTCTGCACTTCCAGATGCATTAACACAATTTTCTATTCCATTTTCAACTAGAACGTGTTCAATCACAGCAGGTCCACAATCTAGGACTCGCATTAATATACGCCTTAAACTTTCATTAGCATTGGAACTTATTATTATTTGACGAACTGTTTCTTCGGACATTTCATCGTTTCCTGTTTTCGCCCGATCAATCGGATATATTTCACGCACGGCAAAGCGCACGCTTTCTCCTTCCGTATGAGGTCGTAATATGTATAGTATTGTTTGCTCATAATCAGTTAAAATTACATTTCCACGGTCATATAGTTCCAACAAAACATGATAAGCTGCTTCTCCGGTACCAAATTGAAAATCTATAATTCTGTCTGCGCCCAATTGACTAATATGCTCGAGTCGCTTATTTTTTAAGTGTTTTCTCAGCTTCATGCTGAATCCCGAAGGCGCTACATTTTTTGGCCACTCAAATGCAGTTGTGTGAAAACGGGTGCCAGACTCAATCAGCAGTGTAACCTTTTCCGAAGCTCCTCCTCCATGTAGTCGAAAAAGATACGTTTTATTATCAATATCATATATTTGATTCACACGAAAGCCGATTAACCTATAATTGAAAATATATATTTATTTTTCTGTAGTATTTGTTTTAAGGTTTTTGGTTTTTTCGATATTCGGGGCAGTTGGGGGAAGGTATCCAAAATAAAAGAATTTAAAGGCGAAAGTCGAGTTCAAATTTTAAGCTTTTGTAGTTTTCTTGATCGGCTGTATTAACTCAGCTCGTAGTCCAATGAAGAATATATATATATATTATAAAAAATACCTCTGCCTGTTAAATACATTTGCACAGAAATATTTTACTCCGCGAACGGTACGGTACGTGTTTATACAGACGGACGGGCGGACAAACATACATACAGAGGTAAGTCGAGTGGCCTGCTGATCCAAATCAATAAAAACTGAAAATATATAATCTTGTCACACTATTTATAATGTACCTTTGAAGCTCTGCGACTCCGCATATTATATCGAAAGAGTTGAAGCGCGTTTTCATGGTTGATTTAATCGCTTATCACAGTCGTTAGTTTAACCTAAAAATAAAAATAGCAATGTATTAGTAACAATTTAGTTAAATTACACTAAAATACTTTTTCTGTTTTTACTCTGGTATTATTCTTTTTAGCTTTTTTTGGAGTGAGCCGGAATTTTTTATCATTATTCGATGCAAAGAACTACAAGTATATCCAAAGGTTCAAGTCTCTATCTTCAATAGCGCTGACGGCAAGACGGACATTGCACAAAAGCAATATACTCTTTTCACTATATGAACGAGTATAAAAATACGAAAAACAAGAGTCCGAATATTTTGGTGCTCCCTGTACATACATACATACATTACAAATTTTAAGTGACAGAAAAATGTGTGGTTCTGATAAGGAGCGAACTTAAAATTTGCTGTGCATTCTTTTCTTGACTTATATATGCATAGGTCCTTACAATTAAATTTACATTTTTGCAATCGAATGCTTAGTTTAGAAAACTCGTGTGCAATTAAAGTAGTTTATTTAAACTGCCGCTGACACATTATTGCTGACGTGAATGTGATTGCTAATATTTAGAACAAATATGCATATATATGTTTATATATATGAACACATAAACGTTACACATATAAAAAAAAAAGGTATACTAAATCTTACTATATAATCTTGAACGATTTTTTAAATAACAGAATATATTCTTAACACACACATTTGTATATTAATAATATATAAACATACTCAACGAGAACTAAAACAAAGTGATGGCAAACCGATATTAAAATATCGTAATCTAAAATGTATAATCGGTAAGGAGAATAAAATAGAAAAAAATTAATCGAAAAAATATAATATTTATTATACCTTCTAATAGGAATGCATATCGACAACAAAGTTGCGATATCAATATTATGAAAAATAACACGTTTAATATCATATTGTATACATAGGTAATCACAAATATAAATATCGGCTATATTGCATTGAATAAAGATTAAACTCGGTTCAATTCTTTGAAAAAACAAATGGAAGAAAAATAATTTAAGAGATAAGAATATCTCCAATATTTTATGATATATTATATCTCTGATATATGTTTATATCTGGTATATATCACATATATCCAATTGAATATTGCAGCGTGTTTTTCTTCATTTTAGCATCTCTGTATCGATGTAATATCGATATTACCGTACGTAACCTACTTCCCACCAAATTTCTTCACAAAATTACGTATCGTTGAATGGCTTAGTTCATGTGGGAACAGGACAAGAATATGGTTCCGGACCACGAAGTGTAAGTTCCGAAAATCGACACTAAATTACGGTTGCTAACTTGACGGTCATATGTAAAGTGCTTGCGATACCGCGCATCATTTAAATGTTTGTTTGTTCGCTTCTTTTACGTTTCTTACTGCAAGTTTACATGACTAAAAGATTTCGTGTACGTATATAATTGCAATTGAATAATAAAATGTCACTTAAAGATTCTATTCCGAAAATGTCGGTTTAGAAATATAGAATTTATTAAATAAAACTGTAACCACAAATTTTTTGCAATTGTTTTTTTCGATGATTTTCGTCACAACAAAACGAAATGATAGTGTGACGCTGTTAGTAAGCTTAATGCAGGTGAAATTGCAGTCAGTGGATTTAACAGGACGGTTGCTGTCACCGATTAATCGGCATCGTTAATTTTTTTTATTTATTTATGTAGCTTCTCTTCTTGAAGATAAGTGCGGTTGCTTCAAGTGCGGACATTCCTGGATTAATAGCAAGTAATCGAAATTACTGTGCATCTCTAAATGTTAAAACAACTTAAATCAATATTTTGGCTAATAGCATTTCTCTGTGCGAATTAAGGTAAATTATTACATTATATTATTTATTAAAATATTTTGTGCTTCGAATAGTTGCTTTTTAAACTGCATGTGGTCATATATAATATTGGTGATCTTTTAGTTTGGATTATTTCGCTTTCGGAATTTCCCATGTCCTGAGCGCTCAGCTAAAATAATTGAATTGATCTTTACAGCAGATAACGAGTAGTTCTATATATTAAAAAGACGTTCAACCCGTTGACACAATCTTCGCTAGCCTTTCATAGTTTTTTTAATGTCACAACAGAAGATTTGCTCTTTTGGCTTCCTTTGTGGCTTTTTTATAGACTACGAATCTGATTTTATGTGTGCATCAGATCAAATTCGAATTTCCGTGTTTTGAAGCGTTCAAACAAGATAGAGAAGGTGCTTTACAATTAAAACAGTAAACCAAATTACATGCAATCTTAAGGGTGGGTTTGGAAAATGATTGATCTTTAAACACTAATGTCCTTGATTAAATTGTTTTTACAGATAACATGGATGAAACTGAAATTGTCCAACTTGAATATCTCCAAAAATATGTATTATTTATTGAGTATATTATAAGAAATGGAGAACAAAACGTTAAATTAGGACAAATTATGCAATGGATTATAGCAAATGAAAGGTAATATTGCACAAAGACTTATTTTTTATACTCTCTTCACAAAGTGGACAATACTCAAATGGTAGGGTATAACCATTGAAAATGGGTAAAAAAGGGTGTAATGGTTTTATGCAAATGAATGTAACAGGCAAAGGAAGCATTTTCGACCCCATAAAGTATATATATTCTTGATCAGGATCAATAGCCGAGTCGATTTAGGCATGTCCGTCTCTCTGCATGAACGCGTCGATTTCAGAGACTACAAAAGCTGAAAATCTGATCTTGGACTCATTCAGTTCGTATATACAATACGCAGACCAAGTTTATTTCAAATGATCGATAACGCGTTTGCGTTTTTTTATTATTATCGATATTTATCGCTCTTTTGACTCGGTTTTTTGGGCATAACTAAAAAACGAACCATGAGCAAAGAGACCATCCTTATGAAAATCGGTTGAGTTTTGGAAAAGTTACGACTGGGGAAAGTTGAGAGCCACCCTTATATGGGAACACTAGGGTATATATTCGAAAATGTTTTACATGAATTTGAACCAAACATTTTATTTTTAAACTGAAATGTAGAATTCATCTAGACACCGAACCATGAACAAAAAGACCATCCTCATCAAAATCGGTTGAGTTTTGGCAAAGTGCGAAGGCCCGGGCTCGAATCCCGCGTGGGAAAGTGTTGCATTTATATTTTCTTTTTTTAATAATCAATAAATATTAATATTTATCATTGTTATGACAAAAGCAGCATTTGCGTTTTGGTTAAGTTATTTTATATTATAGGATAAATTAAATGGGAATGCGGAACCGTCGATAAGAGTTTCGTAACTCAAGTTGTGGGTCCCAGGTTCGATTCCCGGCGTGGCAAATTTCATTTTTCATTGATGATTGTCAATTATTTTTGTTTTTTAATTTTTAACCACCTTAATACTCATTAATTGCCGCGAGTTTGTGCGTATGTATTAAGTTCTGGGTTCAGGGTATCTCCTAGTCGCGAGGTCCCGACTAGAGCAATCTTACTTGTTTTAATACTCTTTTTAATGTCAGAAGCGTTCAGTGATTTTCCAGAATCTGTTACATGCTATTTTTTCATCTGATTTCAAAATACAGTATATAAATTCATGGTCACCCTTTAAAGATTAATAACAACAACCTGCGTCTCTCCCACTTGGAGGTCAGAAAACAAAAGGTCCAAAACAAGATCAGAGTGCTTGCTTTCGTCCCATAAGAAATGCATTGTATTCTAGCCCATTCCATATTAACTGTGCATTAATCACTAATAGGTCAACCAGAACAAACTCTTTTTTAATTTTTCCATGTAATAATCCATATAAATAGACGACAATGATTGTCTTTAAAGGTAAGACTATTTATTTATTATTTTTATTTTAGGTTAAAAAAGAAAGTGGCTGACCAAATTAAAAGAGTTCTTAATATTCAATATAATAAACTGCTCCGAAATAATAAGGTGCGTATTCTAATTGTCATATAAAGGGAATTGTTATTTATAAGTCTGTTAAGTAGTAAAAGATGTCATCTATGTTTTCTATTCTTTTATATAATTTCATTATGAAAACTACAGATATTTTGTTAACAGCAAAAATTGTACTTTCCAAATTTCCTTTGGGTAGAAATAATGGAAATCCATAAAATAGGCATTTAACACTATCTAACGTGCTCATGTTTTTTTTAGCTAATAAGTAACTTGAAATTTTATTCTCCTTATAGACTTTGCCCGAATGGATACATGAACTCTTCAGAGATCAAGTAGTACAAATAGAATTACTGAGCTCCGATGATGATAATGAGGATGAAGTTCAACGGATCAACAATTCAGTTAAGATGTGTAACGAAAATGTTGACAATACTGAAAGACCGATACCGGTGGTCTTATTGAAAAAGCTGCCTAGCTCATATGTGGAACAAATATTAAACAGTTCCAAAGGATGTAATGAAAACGCTCCTGCCGTTTTAAATGTAGAGTTAGTTAAATCAAATATTCAAGACGACACTGAGGATGTTAATGCAGGAACGAAAAGTCAGCGTAAAAATAAGAAAGAGCAAATGGTCTATGTTTCCAACACCGACTCAACCATGACTGAACAAAACTCAAAGTTTTGCATAATTTGCAAATCGAAACCGCAAAATCTTACAAGTCATTATGTAAATACACATAAAACAGAATCGTATGTTTCTCGCCTGAGTACAGAAATAGTTACTCGCCTGCGTGATAAAGTACCAATTGCCATGCCCCTGGAGGAATCACGATTTGATAGTGATAATATTGGTAAAATAAAATGTAGGGTAGTCTGTCCTTTTTGCGATTCTCTTGTGGACGATCTTTTTATAAATTTATACCACCACTTTTCCTCGCACACCGGTGAATACGCTTTTTTGTGTAATTTTTGCAAATTGAAAAGGGCCTACCGTGAAGATATATTGGCTCACAAAAAACGATCTAAAAACTGTTGTAATAATGGTTTTTCAACAATTTATGTTTACAGTTCGAAACAAAATGTGATTAATATTTTTCGATGCCCTCTATGTAATTTTCTACAACTTAATTCAGCAAATATCACAAAACATGTTGTTGATCATCATGGTCATTTTTACGGGGAGTCTATTGAAAAACTCGTTATTGCTGAAATTTCTATAGAAAACAATGATATAAATGAAAATAAATATTGAGTTTAACATGTTGAGTATTTTGAATCTTATGTAATATATTATTAAAAAGCTTTAGCTTTTGGAATGCAAATGTTTTTAATACTGTTTCAGATGATATTTGAAACTGGCTATTTTGCAAAACAAACAAAAACAAACATTAAAATATCACAACAAAAATAAATAAAAACAAAAAAGTTATGGCTGATTATTAAGTTTTATTTTCGAAATTTTTCTGTTAATATGTTCTAATATTTAAAATAAGGGTACTGCCAGCCCCCGAGCTATCCTGTAGCCTCTTCGATACTTGCGTTAAAGGTTAGTAAAATGGTACAACCAATACGACGTTTGTGAAAACGGCTCATCAGAATATAGAGTCCATTGCCGTCGTCCTGCGACCCACCTTAACATATCACCCTGAACATGCCGCCGCCCAGACAACATAGCTCCATAGCGCCGACGATCATCTAGGATCTGTTTGGAAAGAACACGACCCGAACCATACCAAAAATACGCGCCAAAATCGTTAACAATTAAGTAAATTTCTAAAAATTGTAATTAAGAGACAATCTTTTAACTTTAATTGATTTTTGGTTTTCCAATTGTACTTTACAGTTGAGTGTACTTATTTAAATGCATGTTTTTTATATTAAAACTCTATATTTCCAAGCTGATAAGAAAAAAGGGGTCGGTCAATATATATTGTAGTACTTTTTTTTTACAAAAGTTAATATTAAATATTTAAATTTTTAATTAAGTTTAAAAGGCATGTTGCTATTTTTTAAATTTTATTTATAAGTCTGGCCTTAATGCAAGTAATTTTGAAATCAAAAAGTATTACTGAAAGATTGAGGAACAATTGTTTTGTATAAATATATATATATATTTTAAAGAATTTGTCCTATTTAGATTCTCTTGTGCTCTTTGACCTTAATGAAATATCATGTATGTTCTCACAGTTTTTATCGCAGTTTTTAAAATAGCCGTCATACTTGCTTACATCTCTTGAGATCCCAGATGTCGATACCATTGCTGGCAAAGCCCTTAAAAACCCATGCAATCCGGACGGAATAGGTGGCGTCGATGGCACTGATAATCCACATCGATTGTACAAAAAGGGCATGATACCAGTAATATTTGTATGGTGAGTTAGAACTGCCTCTAAATCAGATTCTTGAGCATGCATTAAAAATAAACTATAGGCACTGGTTGGTATCATTCCAAAATGATCAAATGAATCCACATATGACTCTGTATCTCTTTTGTAAATTTCTAGAAAATCTCCCAACAGTTTAGCTACCATGGCCGAACGAGCCTTGCTTATGTTTGGTGTGCTACGAAATAAGATTGACGGTTTCACACCCCCACCGTACTTATTTAAAAATTTCAGTATTATTTTCTCATGACTATCTTTGGGATCTTGGGTCAGGCGTCGTAAAACCGACTCTAAATATAAACTAAACGTTTGTCTAGCTTGAAAATGTGTTAATGTAGAACCGCTTCCAATTTTCTTAATCATTTGCTTGCGGAGCCTTCGTCCTTCTTCTTCACACTTTTCTACGATTTGTTTCTTTAAAAAGGGAATTTCTGAATCCGTTTCCAATGCCCTTTCGTACTGCCTAATGCGACTTTCCTGAGAATTATCATCTTTGTAACTTCGCGAGCCCATGGAGTATAAATTTGAATGCAGCATTTGATTATAATTGTGTTGCGTAACTAATTGTTGGAATGTTTGACCTTGTACATTTGGTGTGGATAGTGGAATACCATTTGCAGAATCCAAAAACTGTCCGTATCTCTGCATTGAGTCTTCTGTTGGGAATATACGAACAAAACCACCACGCCTCGAATTCTGCAACCGAGCACTTCGTAATATGCGTTGATCTTCTTGTGTTAATTGAACTATGTTAATAGGTTTTTTTTTTGTCTTTGTTGATCGAAGCGTTATACTTGGTTCAGTTGGATCTACCTGTCGATGACAGCTTGAGCTACGAAGTCGGGACGATTTATTATCGCAATGAGATCTCATTTCCGGACTAAATGCTGGAATACCAACACATGTTAATAAATCAGTGACTAAGCAGGCTTTCACCTTAGTGTCCAAGGGACTATCTACACCCATTGATGGCGACAGGTTAACTTCTAATAGCCAAGGTTTAAGCGTATTATCGATTAGTATATCAAAACCGTAAAGTTCAAAGCAATTGTTAGAATTAGGTACAAACATTCTGCACGCAGAAATGATTGTTTGAGCACAGGCGAGAACTGCCTTAATTATTAAGTCTTCAATGTTTAGCATAAGCAAATGAGTGTCGCATCCCTGAAGTTTAAGATGCCTCAAAAGGGCTGATAAGGTCCACTTATGACCTACATCCTCGTCCTGCGCATCCGATGATCTTATGTAATCAGAGTGATATTTGTTGATGCTGTAGTTGCACAGATGCATACAGGGATTCCATAAGTTATCGGTGTTTCTATCATACCTAACAGTCGCCAATCTAACTATACCCTCCTCATAAAGATATATAATAAGCGGATCAAACGAGGTAACCAATACATAAACTCTTAAATCGCACTTATGTCCATCAATACATAGTGGATCCACTATATATTTGGATACTAAAACTTGTTCGTCCTGTGGTATCTGGTCTGGCTGAAAAATAATCGTTTTATTATATCTTCTTACAAGTATGCAAAATATTTTACCGAATTCACAATAAAAATACCACGTCCCCTACTTGAAGCTGCCGGTTTAACAATCCAAGGCCCTCTCTGTTTATTATGCGTAAATATTAAATCTCGGGACTCTAACGGCAGTATAAAAGACTGGGGCACAATATCAAAATGTTTCATTCCACGTAAGTGCTGCATTCTTTCAATATTTTTGTAAAGTCGATCTTTTCGTGTAAGTTCGTAAGACCTTAATAAGAAAGAAATAGAAAGAGCATTATTAAAAATAAATATTATAAATCGACCACGTCATGTTCATCTATGTGTTTTTCAAGTAAATTTACAGATCTTTCTATCTATTTTTATGAAAATGAAAACTCATAAGAGAATACTTTCGTACATTACTTACCTTGGAAAATGGTTAACTCGTTGATAAAGCGATAGGTTCCGTAAGGTATCTAGTTTCATATGAACGCCAGTCCACAACAAATTAAAGTTTTCTTCACCATGAACTTCGGTTAAACCGTGAACATTGAAAATTTTCCTTAATAATTTGGTTTCAGTTTGAATAAATTTATACGTTATTTGCAAATGATGTGCAGGCATGTTTATTCCACAGTCATTGTCTTCCTCACTTGATGCTTCCTGATCTTCCTCAGTGGTGTTACTTTCGGTATTAGATTGAGAAGCTTGTGGGGATTCATAGCCACTTTCTTTATTCAAATTAACATCAATTTCAATTGAGTCATTTATATATTTTTGTTTTAAATTAGGTTTCTTCTCATTATACTGCATTATTTCATCTCCATCGCTGGAAAGAGAAGTATCGCATAAAAAAAACGAATCATGCGATTTCTTAATAGGATTCCGTACATCAGCGCAGTTTTCCACATTTTCAACTGAAACGTAATTTTTTCCTTTTCCTTGAATTGCGTTATTCAATTGCGTCTTGCTATTTTTTGGTAATGCTGAATTTTTAACAACCGTGTCGTTCTGATTGGACGTGATTTGGCCTTCATTATTTTTGAGATCCACTTGTTCAGATGTTGCTTCTAATAAGGTTTTTCTAGTTTTTGGATTAAGTATATTAGTGCGAAAAACTAATACGGCCTCACGTGAACCCAATTTGCCACTTGTAACCCAGTCATCCTGATGATCCTTCAAACACTTTTCACTAAAATATAAAAACATGATTGCTTAAGTAAAATATTACAAAGTCAATATATGCGTACACAAAACTTTGCAATGATTATATCCTGATCATTATTACATTACATAACATTTGAAAAGTTTTACAAAAGCAAGTAAAAGTGCTCAAATAGTGAGTACCTGACTAGCAGATATTTTAAATCCAACTTCGAGCTATTGCTATACATTATACACAAAACAAAACATACACACAAATACATCAGCTATATGGAAATCAAATTATTGGATAACTTCTAAGCCCGAAGTTTGAACCTTATAAGATTTTCGAAACTTGAAGAAAGGAAATTAGTGTAGAAACCACTAATTGAATAAGGTTTTTCTATATTATGGACGAGTCTGATGAAGTATCCTCAAAAAACAGTGGGGGTAAGGACGAATATTTGGCTTGATCTGCACAGGAGAGATTGTCTGTTAAAGCAAAAAAGAACTCTACTGTACTTACCTCGGAATAAACGAGTTTATTCCACATGCTGACACTTGCACTTCTGCTACCCAAAACCTTTGTTCAAAGGGGCCTCGCAGTAGACGTCACCACTTCTCTTTAACAGAAAATTTCAGAATATCACAGATTACATGATTCCCTAAACTAACTTCAATAAACCACAATTTCAATGGGACAAATCAAAAATCTTTCCAAGCATTTACCATCACTAGATTGACGGTAACGAAATGGCAGGCCGCCAGCTGAGGAAGGTATCGGGGTATCTCAAGGAAACGCAGGATAATTTCAAATATCCCTAAATTAACCTAACATCTAAAACTATAGATTTTTGATTAAAATATTTTTTTTCCACATGCTATGGTATAGTGTGCAGTTGTGTGTGTGTGTTTCATTTTTTGTATGTATGTATGAATAGGTTTAACGTATCTCGTACTCGGGAACTCCCTATTAAAACAATCTTTATTATATAGGATATACGTTTGGAGGTTCCTTCTTCTAAATTCAATATATGTACATTTGCAGAACTCTACATAAGTAATTCTATCTGTTTTGTGTTTAGGAAGCCAAACTAGTGCAGAAAATTACTTACGCGGAATTTATGTGTACATCACACAATGTAGATGCAGGCATGGCAAATTCTGGAACAACGAAAAAAAAATTCAATTTTTATATTAAAAGCCTTCATTGAAAATGATCTTTTCGCTGCTTTGCTTTGTGATAACATATGATGAAAATATTGTTATAAGCCTAAATTAAAGTTAAACTATACAAATACACTGACCGTTCACTTTGTAGCTTTTCCCTTTAACGGCGTCTCATACTTACCATAACATAAAGTGTTATCTATATAGTACTTAAAAATAAATTAAAAATAATCTTTTTATTTCCGTACAGGTTTTCTTAGTTGTTTATTCGAACAAGAAATTATTGTCATATATTATTGAAGATTTCATTCATATGCATTAATTAGCTTCGTACATCGTGATAACGAAGTTTTCCAAGACTTTAATTACTGTTTTTGGCTCTCGCGAATGCCTTGGTCGACATTCGCCTTAAGGGCCTAAATCGTAAATTGATATCCGCATATTATTAGTCCTTCGTGTGCCTTCAATCGTTTAGTCAATTAGACCTTGCAAGCGAATAATGTGAGGATTTTGTTAAAATTCAATTCAGACATTGATGCATTGAGCTATTGAGATATAGCGGGTCCCACACTTTTGGCTACGGCAGCCACATTCTCGTTAATGCACATTTACGACGGTGGTACGTCAGTCTCACAAACTTTGCGCGGTGGGTGCCTTACTTCGGTCAAGAGATCTATTCGATAAACGCATTGTTTGGGCTGCACAGCATTGACTTTGGAAATAAGTTTGCAATATTTCCCAAAGTTGTTAATGTGTAAAGCGATTTCGTTCCACGGAGATATCACTATTTCCAGCGGGAAAGAGCTAAAGATATCATTTTTTCAGGATGGAGAATATCCGTCAGTTAAAGTTGCCTAAAATATTCTGGTGAGCTGGTACCCAGATGAGGCTGAGTGTCTTCGCTTGGCAGACGATGCAGTGATCACGAAGTAAGTTCTTATCTGAGGCAAGTAAACTACACCTTCCACCCGACGATCTAGTTGAGATCCACCAGTGTAAAAGGTACTTAAAAAACAGTCCCCTATGACACAGTTGTTTGCCCAGTTGACCTGTTTTCTTAGTTTGCCTGTCGTCAGATCGCATTTTGTCTGAGGATATTTGGCGGTAAACAAAATACCGACGTCATTCGCATAGGCAACTGTCTGTCCTGTTATGTTAGGATAAAATAATAAATACTAAAGTTATTCCGATTTAAGAGGTAGAACGCTTAAGTAAAAACTGTGGTAGGGCTTATCAAAATTAAATAATATATTTATTTCATATTCTTTCTTCTAATAAAAAATAAAAATAACAATTTTATTGTACAGATCCAATACAATTTTTAAATGTTACAAGTTTTGTCTTGTTAAATCTATTGGATTACAAATTTAACACTTTTTCAATGGTTACATTTGTTGAAATTAAAATTTCCAATGATTTATTTTTAAAGTAATCTATTTATAAATATTTAAAATAAAAATGTTGACAAATCATAATATTCATTATATGTTTGATTTGAAAAAAGCTTAATGCAAGATTAGACAAATTTCATACTATAACTAATAAAGAAAAACATAGATATTAATATCTAAATTCAGAGAATTATATCCAGTTATTCTTTCTTCCAGCAGTCATGTCATACGGACCAAAAGTATAATTGTTGTCCATATAACTAGATGATTGATTCCTTTTATTTTTATTAACATCGTTTGTATTGATTGTTGACGCTCCGTTGCCATATTGTTCGCAGTCGTATTCATGGTATTGACTGTCTTGCCCGTTGGAAAAATGTTCCATATTTGTAGGATTTTTTATATTAGTGTTATTTATTCGAGCCATATTTGCAGATAAGTAATTTGCACTAGTTGTTATATCATGCTTACCGCTTATAAAAGAAGAATTCGGGAATTCGGTGATATTTTCAGTAAGATTAAGACGGTCATTGTTATAGTTAAAATTATTAATTTGCTTACGTCTATTGGTCAGGGATGTATTTAAATCGAAGATGTTTGTGGTGTTTTCATGAAGACGCGGTTCATTGAGAAATGTATTTTGTTTATATGCAGGAACCGGAGATAATTGATTATTATTGCAGCGAGTAGACGATATCGGGTCTTTTTGTTTTTTCTGCTCAATCAGAGAATAAACTTGAACAATTTGTTGAAGCTGTTCTTGATTAATACTGGTTTTACCTTGAGAAATCAGTGACGAAGCTAGCTTGGCAGCAAGTTCTGCTTTATCTATGCGATCTGGGTCTTTGTATAAGATATTAGCATCACTCCTTTTATCGGACTTCCTTAAGGATTCAACAGTATTAAAATTGTGTTCTACGGTACTGCTTGTCGTTTCCTTCCGTATTTTTGTGGCAAACGTTAATAATTGCTCAGTATCGTTAATTGCTTTTTTCAAAGCACGTTCCTGAACTGGATCTAAAATTTTTGAAATTATTAGACCTGTAAACTTTTCTTTAGCCGTTTCCAATATGGCACAATTTTCATTTGTAAGAAGTAAAGCATTAGCATTATCTGGGTGTTGTTTAAATATTTGAAGTGATTTAGCCAATAGTTCTGTAATGCTAGGTCCCAAACTTCCCAAATGATCCTCTAGAGCGGTTAATAGACGAAGTACGTGTATTACCTTTACATCTTCCATGGCTTCATTATTCTTAATCGTAGTTTCATTGATACTTTTTTGGGTACTTTTATCAGGACTAGAATAATCATAAAAATTTTCAGAAATATGAACATGGTATTTTGAGTTAGATAGTTCATCGTTAGTCATCGGCAAACACAACCTTTCACGACACTTAATTTTTATGTTTTCAATGTCTTGATTATACAGCTCTTTCAAACGAGCGTTAAAGAACAGTATCCATTCATTTTGATAATTGTATGAACGATGGTTTATGCCAGCAGCTATAAGCTCATCTTTACGCCGTTTCCAAAATTTTTGCCACTCTTCTTTATAAAGAGGGTGTTTTTCGGGGTCAGAAGTATAAATATCAAACGCCATGTTTAGTTCGCGTACACTCTGATCAACCATATGGCGATAAGCCTGCCAAATATCTCCATCCCTTAATGGAGACAGCGACTTACGTTCTAGATTCCATTGGGACATCATTAAGGGTATTGTCCGGTTTCGTTTTCGATCCGTAGACCTCGACCTTGATCGACTGCGTTTAGCTGCCCGATGCGGTGATCGGTTACGCATGGGTTGATTATGTCTAGTATCTCTTAAAAACATGTCAACCATTCGTTTATGCGTTTCGTCGTCGACAGGATTAACCCTATTGACATCATTGAAAGTACGGTGTTTGGGGTAATTAGCTATAGCATTTCGATTTGCTATTGTATTAATAGGGCCGTTAAAAGTATTAAGAAAAGGTGTGTTTCTAACAACGATACTACTTGTTGATTGAAATGTGCCGTTAGTAGCCTTTTCTATTAAGATATCGACTTCTTTTGCATCTACAACATGTGTAAATGCAGGTCCTAGCACTTCTGATGCGTGTCTGCGATTAAAAACAGTTGAAACAATATTTTGTCGATTTTTAGTAAATGAATATTCATAGCAAAGATAGGCAGTTTCGCGTCCATGATGTTTTTCAATGGCCATAGCCAGTTTATCCAATATTGGCGATAACACTTTAAAAACATGATGCTCGGGTACATGTGAAATGTACTGCCTGTACTGGCGAATAGCTGTAGGATAATGTTTCTCGCAGAATTGTAGGCGATGGTTGTAGCTTAACAGATGGTTATGCATGGCTAACTCATCGGTCGATATATTACACAAACAGCATTGAAATCGTGGTGATCTGTCTCTCATGTTTTTCACAATTTTGATAACGTACTCAACTCCCAAAAGTCCCATAATATCAGATATATTTGAAGTTGACTCAAAAGTTGAACCTTGTGAACCTGATAATGTTATTCGTTTTTCAATCTGAACTTCATCACTTTTGTCGCGTACTTCTTCATTGTGGTTAGAAATATAAGTTTCATTCGAAGGCTCAGATGCAGGAACAATCTCAGTAGTATTATGAGTATCATTTGGAGGTTTTAACTGTACGGGCTGCTTTAAACTTATTAATTTCGATATTGGAACACAAGAAATTTTTTTTTGTTTCTCTGTAATCTTTGAAAGCGGATTTATTACAATATCAGGTTCAGATACAGTGCTCAACGCATCAACAGAATCTGTTTCATTATGGGCCAATGGATCTTTAACGGTTTCGTTATTAACGTTAACTTGTTCATCCTTGCTTACCGAATTTATTGATGCCACCTTATTGTGCTCTTCCAAATCTTTTGTACCCTTATTCAATAAAACATCTTCGGAAGGATTTGAATCACTAATTATGACTTCAGGTGAAACTGTTTTTTCTTCAGCCCGATCGCTTTTGTCTGAACTTGCTTTGTTATTCGAACTTGGCATCGAATCTTTGTTAACTGCAACCTTTATCGGGGCGTCAGGAGCAGTAGGTTTGCTACAATTTATTTTTGTTTCAACTGGTTTTTTAACTAATGGTTTACATAAAGTTTTCGAGTTCGGTTTACTTGGCTTTGTAATAGGGACTGATTTAATTGTTGAATTAAGGGTTTCTTCCCTTTTCTCTTTGACTTTTACATTCTGTATTTTTCTTACATTAGTTTCAACTTTTTTTTGTACATTCTTGATGTTTTTAGTTGTAGTCTTAGCCACACTGTTATTGGGGAAATACAATTGTTGTACCGATTCCATTTTACAACAATGTTTCTTGCCAGCCATATGACTAAATAAATTCTTCTCTCCGTATTGAAATACGTTGCACACTCCACAAAGAAACATTTTCTTTTGTTGATCTTTACAAACAACCATAGTTTGAAAATCGCTTTCATTTTCAACTTGAAATTCAAGTGTCATTAATTCTTTCAAAGATAATGTTGATATTAACTTTAAAAACTCCGTTCTTTCAAAAAATTCCTTACTTTTTTTCATTTTTGTGGCCATTTTGTATATTAAGCGGTATTAGCATAAAATTAACTAGTGTAACATCTGCATATGGTCGATAATTTTAAATATTTTATATTTTATATTTATATCTATATATACGTATATATATATAAATATATTTATAAGTATTAGCTTTTGCGTATTATTTTTTATTAGATTTTGTTTGGCTATAAAATTGAAGGAAAAATACTTTTATTTTAAAATAAAACCATGAATGAAGAAAACAAACTTATGTTGTTTAATTTGGGCTTACTTTCTAAAGCCCATTTCAGGGTTCTTAAATCTATTACATTTTTTGTTAGCTTTAAGAAAGTGTAGTGCGACATCACACATAAATTGATATTGGGTTGTGTAGCCAGTGACCACCAACATATTTATAAGAAACTCGGAAAGACACTTTTAAAATAGTTAATTTACAAAGTGGGGTTTCGGGTTTCTTTTCAATTGGTTTTATTTTTGAGCGCATTTTAATTTGATTTTTTTTTTTTTTTTTTTTTTTTTGGTGCCAATAGCTACGTTTCTAGCACAAAGTTGTCGTTTCCAACACAACTTTTTGGAGCAGACGTAACGCTAACAGCAAATCCCAAACTAAATGCGTGTAATTTCAGTATTTCTTAGTTTTCTTAGAAATTTGTCAAAAACGATGCAGTCGGGCTTTACCGACTGTGCTATACTCGTACACGGTCTGAATTGTAATTATTATTTGGAAAAACTTAGATTTTTAAAAATTTGAACTTTTGTTATGCAAAATTCGGGGTCTCTAGAACTTAAACTGAAATCATTAATATCTTATTTCAGTATAAAGTTCACATCAGTAAGGAAACAATTGTTTTTTCAATCTCTTTCTCTACCTCATCGCACCTCATTTTTTTGATAAGGTAAATGTAATCCTAACTAAAAATGGACCACAGACAATAAAGTTTGACAAATAACGCAAACGTTATTGCATGGATACACAAAAATACAGTATTTTATGTAAACAAAATAAAAAAAAACATTTCTACAATGTTGCTACGCATTGTAGAAAAAATGTTTTGAAGGAACTAGTTGGTAACGCATAAAGTATGATGTCATGCAACACGCATTGATTTTCTGTAATTTTAAATGAATATATAAGTGCATATGTTTACACATACAATGTACCAACACAATCTAAGTAATATCTTTACAAAAAGTGCGTCCGAAACTTTATAAACAAAGAAGAATGACTTACCGGTGTTTTCAAAAGATCTGAATCGACCTTTCAGATAGTCAGCAATTTCCAGCAAGAGTTGGGCAATTTATGTTCCTAAGATTGAGTTCTTAATAATTAAAATTACGTAGACAATATTACAACATATATTGATTTATACATCTACATATATAAACATCAAATTGAAAAACACATCAAAATATATATGTATAATACGTACATCAGATTTTATTCTTTTTGCCTCCTTATACTCAAAGGAAGCTAGAACTCTTCACGCAATATCTTAGATTATATTTATTTTTCCACGGAAATTTGCATTAACTTGAATTTGTTACATGCACTAGGACGACGAACTGGAAATTTCGATGGCAACGAAATAAAAGAAATATGTGTATTTCACATTAGGTTTCAGTGATGCACATAATAGTTAAGGCTGGACACTACCGATATGTGTAGACGGTTTAGGTGTCCCTGTTGGTTAACTATCGATAGGTGCACTCAGCTGTTCCTCTCTTGTAGTCGCATCAACAAAAATGTAAGTTATCGATATAAGTGATGCACACCTTAAACTAAAAAATGTAGTAAGCAGCTTTCGATAACATTAACATTAGTTTATTTATTTATACATACACACGCGCATAAACAACACCCAAACCTGCACAGAGTATATGGCATACAAACAAATGTATATATTTTTGAACACAAGAAACTGATTAGTCGTCATTTGACCGTTTGTGTCGTTCTGGTTGGCATTTTCTACCCGTCTTGGTAATCTCTGACTTTTGGCGCCCAGTTGCTCTACGACAGACGTTCAAAGTGCACAAGACATAACTCGCTTACTCAAAAGTAAGTGCATTGCCCGGCCAACACCTGCGTGGAGGGTAGTGTTTGAAGGTTTTCATTAACCCATTACCTTTGATAAGAGCTAAGTCTAATCATAGTTACGATAGTCACTATAAACGAATAATATTAATATAAAAATATTTTCACCAAATCACTAAAATCATCAGCAAACTGGTTTTATCTCTTTTGGAATACATTTAAACAAGCGACATAGATAACAGGGAAACGGGACGGATGTCAATAATTAAAAGTAAATTTAAACTGTGCCTTCATACACCATATTAGAAAATTAAATTAACAACGCCTTCTGATAGTCAGGTGGATATGTCTAAGTCGAAACGGCAAGTGTCTAACTAAGTTCTAGTGCTGACCAAAAATCTAATTTAATTTCTTTATGGGGTCGGAAATACCACGTTCTGCTTGTGTTCCGATATTCCATTTTTTATTAGGCACTGTTTTATTTATTCGCCATTTTTTTTTTTGTAAGAACATCTGCATAAGATAATTCTAAATAAATTATACTAACTAATGAAAACATGTCATTTGTGTTATCGTTCCTTTCCAGCGTTTCTATTAGTTTTAGTTTCTCTATTCAATGAAGGTCTAGTTCGATAGTCCAGTCCTATTTATGAAACCGGTTCATATCGATAGAACTGGTATTTACGAATACGAAATTATACTAAAGACAATTTAATCTTTTCGTATCATTGTAATCTTTGAGGAGGCGTGTTATTTTATTTAATTATTGCAAAATGGATGCATCTGGTAATAACCGTTATGAGTTATTATTTATGGATGATGAAGCGGTTGCTTCTCTTCCGCTTAAAAACGATGCGGGAACCGGCAAAAAAAAAGTTGAGCACATCGCAAAGCCTAACGTCAATAAAAATGAAAAGGAAAATAAATCAAACATATTAAATAAAAATAGCTTAAATGCAAAAACTGCAAATGCAAATTCCGGACAAAAGGGAAATGGCGTTAAAAGAACTTCAAACGGAATTAAAGAATCAAGCACGAAACACAATACTCGTTTGAATGCTGTGGAAAATTATTCCCATGTACCAGAATACAACAATGAGCTTCCACAGCGCCAAATAAGAGACCGTGATTACAAGGCGCCACCACGTTTCCGTGCCAATGAGAAGTTCGGGAAGCGAGAGTTTGACCGTCAGTCTGGTTCTGCTAAAACAGGTAAAAATTTAACCATAAATAAGCCAAAAACAGAAATAAAAAAGTAATAAAAGTTGTACTTTTATGGATCGAAAATGATTCTTCCACATATCATAATTTTTTGTAGGCCTTTTTATTCTTTTCAATTTTTGTTTATAATAGTGAAGCAAAAATATATGTTCTAGATTGTTTGCCTACACTACAATTAAAAAAAATTAATTTTACAGGAATAAAATCCATTGATAAACGCGACGGAGCTGGTGCACATAACTGGGGGTCTGCCAAGCAAGATATTGAAGAGCTGAAAGCAGGCACTGCAGCTCCTATAACAGATAAAGAAGACTCGGCAAATGAACAGTCTGGTGATCCCATAAATAATTTGGAAGAAGACGAGTCAAAACAAATGACTCTTGATGAATGGAAAGCTCTTAAAGATCAACGCGCTAAGCCCAATTATAATCTGCGCAAAGCTGGAGAAGGCGAAGATACCTCAGAATGGAAAAAGATGACCGTTTTGAGCAAAAAGAAGGGAGTCGACACTGAAGACGAATTAGAGTACGACCCCTCAATGTATCCCCAGCGTGTTGGTCGCTTACAGCGTATTGTGGACATTCAGTTTAATTTCAATGATGGCCGAAAAGCAGGCTTTCGTAAGGGTCCACGTCCTGCTGTGCGTGGAAATCCTCGCCAGGAGGTGGTGTCTGGCAACGTGTTTGAAAAATTCGCTTCCCATAAATTCGGGGAGAAACGTCATCCAGGATCAAAAACTTTGAAAGTTGATGATGAAACTCAGTTTCCTACTCTTTCTTAACTTTTTAATTAGGCGTTATAACATTTTTCTAAGCATTTAATGAGGGTTAATCAAGCTGCCTTAAACTTACAAGTACTTTACACAAGAAATTGGCTTCCTAACCCAAACCCTAGGAGTTATACAAATGTCTTTTGAAATTTTTGTACGACATTTATGCATTAAAATAAGCTATTGGAAATAGTTTACAATGTTAAAACTAATAATAAAATTCATCTGAATATAAAAGATCTGTTTCTCCATGTGATCATTGCACTTTGCCTGCAAAAATGTCCTTACTAACGCTGTACATATACATGCTATATTGATTGAGAAGAAATCTGAGCTGACTTTCTGCGGAAAGTAATGAAATTTATTAAATATAAAATCCGTGTTGACGAATGAGTATAAAACATACATTTTATTTAATTATTAAACATTTTACAATGGGACCGGTGGAGACAAAAAACAAAAACTAAATCGGGTATGCATATAAGTTTAATTTAAATTTATTACATTATGTGATACCATCGTGTTATTGTTATGCTAGGTAAGTTTGGAGATCTTCAAAGGATAATGTTGGATCGTTGTTTTGTGGAAACATTTCGTTACTATTAGACAATGCATATCCTTTAAACTTAATACATTGTTCAATTCTCACATCCGACGTTATAAGTGATTGAACCTTTTTATTTGCTAATCCAAAAAACTCTTCGCCCTTCGCCTTGAGTTGGACTTGAACTGATTCTTTTAAGCACACTTGTATACAGTTAAGCAGTTCTTGATGGCATTTGTTGGCAGTTTCACCGAAGAACACGCCGTCCCAATCATTGTCAGGAATTAATTGAAACTGTGGCACTCCAGCATTGTTGAGAATTTTACATGTAAATACACACTTTTTTCGTGGATCTTTTGGATGTGCATATATTCTCGTTGCCACATATCCTACAGGATATATCCACTGAGCCGTGTGAAAGTTAGGATTAGCTGGTAAAATTTCACCGATAGAGTGTATAAGCACGTTTTTTAATTTTAAAGGGAACATTTTAATATGTGGTGCTGATATATCATTCGACTTATTTTCGCCTCTTTTATCAATCATAGTATTTTGATTATGCGGCGCATGTTTATTTTGTTGATCGCCATCGTTCAAAAGTTGATCTTGTGCGTTGCCGCCTTTTTCCAATCCTTCATAGAACATAAGTCTTTCTATTAGGGCCAGTCTTTCCGCACGCGCCGCTGCCAATTCCTTTTGTAAAACGCAAACTTCATCTACAATAGAAGCGTTTTCCTAAAAAAAAAATATATGTAAATATTAAGGTGAGTAGCACGCATACATTTGAAGGTAAGTAAACAAAAACGATTCTCAAGTTCTTTAATTAAAAATTGTTCCACACCATGTTTGTATGTACATATAATTATTACTTACTAAAACGTAATTTTTTACGCGGCATTTCAACCTTTTTAATCTCTTTTTATAATCATCAGGTTTAACTTTCATGTCCACTGGTGATTGTTTTTAGAAGACAATATATCGAATGCTTATCATTGGTTAGGAATGGGCGATATATACTCTACTCGTTACATTGCTACATGTAAATAGTAGAGTAAGTATTCAATAGCAACTAGAGGCTGCTGTTACTCTTTTCAAAAGTAACAGTGCAATTACTAACAGCGCAGGGTGATCGTTCGATTTTAAACATAAAGTATGAATATTTACCTTAAAGTAACGGACGCTGTTATTCGTCACAGGTACAAGGAACAATATACAGTGTTATTTTTGAATTAAAAATTAAAATAATAAACCGCTACTTTAATCTGACAATTCGATAACACGTCGATACGCGCCAAATCGCAAGCCGATAAGAGATGAATATTTTCTTCATTGAGGGGAGCCCCCAGCCATCCTTAAAAATTATGAAAGTGCATATTAATTCCACGGTTTTTGAGGTGGAGATACCAAATTTGGGTACATAAACATACATGTTACTGGTCCCTTTTCTAAAAATTCAAATTTTTCAAAATAACAATAATTTGTATGACCGCAAACTGGTATATTTGTTAAACCCTGAACCCATTGAAAATGGTTAAAAATGATATAATGATCTTGAGGTATGGGTATGGGTTTTATGCTGGATCAGATGGTTTTGGGCATGCAACCAGCAGATTATAGCAGCAGCTTATAGATGAGAGGGCTCCGGCTTCGGTTCTAGGAGACTGGAGGTAGTTGCCAATTTTTGGACAGGGAGTTAGTGTTGTTGGGGCTCAAGGAGGTGTCTCATATAGATGAGCACCGCAGATCTCGACTCAAGCGGCTAATCTTGATCGAGAGCCCCTCCGGCAGGACTATGTTCGACGTGCCTTACCGTAGAAAGAAATTAAAATTAAATTGTTGGAACACAGTCAGGCACATGAAGTGCTGAAGAAGAAATAGCAAAGTTTCACATTTCAGACAAATATTTAGTAGAGTTATAGAATTGTGAAATTTATATTGTAAACAGAGTATTATGTAGTCGACTACTTTTAGCTAAATCGTTATTGAACTAAATGCAATGATTGAAAAATCGATAAAGAGTCGGCCGTACGTATCAAAACCGAGTGTGTTGAAAAAATAGGAGAGTTTCTTTTTAAATCTGTAAATGGATTGTTGGTTTTTTAGTTATCAGTCTCTCAGGTCTGTTTTATTAACATACTAAACACGTGCATTTTGTAATATTTGCCCATATTAAGCACTAAAGTACACACAAGCTTTTTATTGCAAAGCTCGCCAAATAAGCTTTTTGAGTTGATTTTGGTATATTGAAGGGAATTAAAAAATTGTTCTTAAATCAGCATTGCATATTTATTCCGAGTATTGAGTCTGCACTCCTCATGTTGAAGTGTTGGTTTAGCATTCATATTGCCCGATTTCAATTAAATAAACATGAAGGAGCATATTTACGATTTGCTTTTAAAGCTAAATATTGATTAAACATGTGTAGTTTAATAAATTATCCATGCGTGGTAAATATAAGTATATATAAATCTAAAGTTAAATAAACTGTTTTCGAAAACTGAGGAGAAAAGAAAAATGACAGCTGAATTTAGCTCGCGTAACACCTTTCGGAAAACTGGGGTTACCGGAATAAGCAATAATACTCGCAATGTCATAACCTCTGCAAACCCATCGGGGGGAAGTAGCGCCTCTCTTCTTCAAAAGCAGCTTTCCTTTAAGACGCCCATTTGCCCCAATCAATTTGGTAAAGCTGATGAGGTTGAAATCATTGACAACTCGAACCCGGACAACCTAGCGGGACGATATAACAAGGTATATGATACACTAAAACGATGCCAAAATACAGTTTAAAAAAAACCGTTTTTTCTCAGAATAACATTATTGGCTGGATTTGCTGCGCTCCTTGTATATGGCTCCGCACTTCAACTGCAGTACACAAAGTGGCTATAACATCCGCCACTTTATTGGTAACAACTTTATTGGTTGCTTCGCCGATATTATTTTTGATTAGTACAGCACCGTCGCCACTTCCAAGAGATTGTTATATGGAAGGCGATGGATGCACGCCGACAAGTTCATCTCCTCCAGAATGTTCAGAGGCAATTTGTGAAACGGTGGCTTCCAATATTCAAGCAAGGCTTAATTGGAACAAGGATCCGTGTTCGGAGTTTAAGAAATTTAGTTGTTGGCGTAGTACGTTTAATAAAAATATAACAAATCTGATTGAGATGGGAAATTCACAGAAATCTGTTGATGTTCAAATGCAGTGTGAGTTTTTTATTTCTTTGCTTATGTGAAGTTATATATTCATATATATAAACTTTTTTCTATAGTACTATTGCAGAGTCCTAGTATAAATGAAAAATTTAGCAAACTCAAAAATTTATATGAAAGCTGCTTAAAGCTGGCAATGAACTCGAGCGATATGCACCGCGTTTTCGATAGTTTAGGAGGCTACTTAACAGTTGGAGTCCTGGGTCCTTCGTCCATTGCACCGCTAGTAGCTAAAATATATGAGCTTGGTCCAAGTCCACTTGTTGATATTTATTACGATTTGAGTTACGGGAGAAGACCACATGTTCTGCTTATCATAAGTGGACCGAGTACATCATCTATTATATTGGAGGTATTAACTCGCTTGCAACAACAAAACCCGATTGATGATTCATTATTAAATGCATATTTTTCTTCATTCATAGAATAAAATTCGTTGGATGAGTCCCAAGGCACCCCCTAATCGTTTACGGCAAGGAATTCCGAAGCTCTTGCCCGACTTAATTGATCTGTTTCTACCCAGCCACTTATCATATGCACAACGAGTATCTGAGAAAGATACCATTTTAGAGTTTATAAAGGATCTTAATAAGGTACGTGTTTTCAACATTCTGAATTGTAATATAGTTTGTTTTAGTAAAATTAAAGTAATGTCTGACCTTTGCCTAAACTCAGAAAAAAAACCTAAGCTTAATTTACTATTCCGTCCCTACAAGAGCTCGAACCTCCGACTGCAAATTCAGTTGCACAACTCTTACTAAATAAATAGTATTGTGGCTAAGGTTAGCTTTGCTGCAAGGCGATATAAAACCATATTTATGTTAGTTACTATATAATTCTCGATTCAAAGTATGATTTAACATTTTAAAAATAAACTAAAACTAACTTAACAATTACCTAAAATGTAATAAAATAAGCGTAAAACTTAACTTTAAAAAACCCAATTTCTAAACATTTCTGTATTTATTTTAGCTTCAAGTTGAACAATCACGCCGAGGCTTTTGGGATAGCTCTGTCTTGTATAATATATCCACTTTGCAGGCCGTGTATCCAGTTGTAAGTAATGATTTCTATAATTATGTTTACTATAAAATATAATTTCCTGGTTTTTTTTCTCAGTTAAATTGGACTCTTTTAATTCCAAAGGATTGGAGTGGGCCCATAGTTGTAAGAAATGCTGACTATCTTAGAGCGTTACAAGGCTTTCTTACAAAGTATCCATCGCGCATTGCACACAATTCAATGCTTCTACTAAGTGCACTTGAAATTTTACCCAAAGATTATCCAACTCCGGAGGTTTGCACACGCTCTACTATGTGGGCCTTACCAGAACTGGCGTCAGCTTTATATATTTTGCAATACTCTTCAGTAGATTCAAAGGACATCATGAAACGGGTACAGCGACTAATTAAGTCAACAAAATTTCAATAATGCTATCGAATATCATTATTTTAGGCCGATATAATTTTTAAATCACTAAAAGCACACTTAAAACGAGCTCCCTCTTTGAAAGGCGCCGCTCTTGTAAAGCTATCAGCTTTAAAAATACAATCTAAAACATGGGAGGGATTTTCGAACGTAACACAATTGACACATCCAACGGAACCAGAAATCAACCCAGATAATTGGATAGCAAATATTTTAGAAATATATAAAAGAAATAAGGTAGTGCCCGACACAATTAATATGGACGCTAGCTCCCACGATGCGTAAGTTTTCAAGATGAATACAAAAATTAAGTTAAACTTATCTCTCATTTCAGATGGGCATATCCTATTGTGTCGACCATATTTTATGACACATTAAGCCATTCTATTGGTCGGTACACACAAGCCTTTACGATCATATCTACTTTAAACTAAAGATTAATTTTGTTATTTTCAGTTGTTCCTTTGTCGGCTATATTGATCCCATATTTCAATGCACGTTTGCCGCCGTATCTGCATTATGCTTCAATTGGTGTTTCAATTGCCAAGGAAATTTTGCGATCAATAACGAAAAACTTTGATGATAAGGCTATGCGTTGTGTGCCACATTCGGTTAATATATTTTCAAACTTCAGTCGCATGGATATACTGATCCATTCTGGAGGCATGCAGATTTCATATCACTCAATGCTCTCGCTGACTGGCCCCATCAAAGGAATGGCCAGACTCCCAGGATTGAATTTAACGCCAACGCAAATTTTTTTTCTAGTATCTGCTCAAGAGCTATGTGAGGAATCAAATTATTTGGGAATTGACACTAGCGCGTCAGAGTTTGACAATATGTAAGTTTATAAGGCACTTATTTACCAAGTCCAAAATTCGTGACCAAGAAGTTGTGTACCCAGAAAACCTGTTTATAAAAATATTTTTGAATGACGTCAAATTTAAGGTGAACTGTATTTATAAGATACGAAGCGTCTCAAATCTAGCATCCGAATGTGATAGCAAAGTGATAATACTTGCTAGACTTTTAAAGAATTTTAGTATATTTAAAGGTCACACTACTTATTAACCACAAGCACCTTAATACTAGGTATTAAACTGTTGGCAAAAGCACAAACTAAATTCGATTATACCATGAACCCATTGAAAAATGGGTTTCGTGGGGTATAAAGGTTTTGGGCAAAATTGTGTCCGGCCGCTTCCAACTATAACGGATTTGTGAGAGCTGTGGACACGAAACTGGGCTCATATGTATATTTATAAATACTATGCAAATCGATAAAAGGTAGAGTCATAAGCTAGAAACAATAAGTTTGGATTGTAGTTTGCTGGTGATCTCCCCAAAAGATTGCCATATTTATTTCCTTGCCACGCCCATTATCAGAAAATATGTGTGTAATTTTTTTTATACATCTATACGTTAGTGCTTCAAAAAGCTATGTCAAAGCTATTATATTAAATAATTTCCTATCGCACGTCAGAAAAAACCGTCTCGTAATAAGAGCTAGAATTAATTGATTCATTTCGCGATTTACCCATTTTTAAACAATATGAATTCGCAGATGATTACAATTTCCAAATGTATTTTAAAATTGCCGCCCGCCTTCATTCCTTTATCAGCTGTCTGTTGTATTTCAGTTTCATAATATTCACATCAATAAAAACATTACTCGGGGCGATCTGCAAAAAAAAAAGAAATTTTGCTAGTGGAATTTTGCTATAAGTTGAAACTTAAATTTAAATTCTACACAAAAGTTAAATCTTAACACAATTTACTTATTTGGGCTTACATTACTTATAGCACAACTATGTGATTTGTGTTGCCCGAATATGACTGATAAAATTATTATTGCTTATTTCAGATTGGGTTGGCTTATTGCCCAAGGCGGTAGCGCGACTGAGGTTTTTAAATGTCCATCGGGGTCCATGATTAATAATCAAAAAACCTGTAATGTTCTTTAAATGCAATTTGTAAATAAAATAAAAATTAATTAAAATTAGATTACTCAAGAATTGCAATATTTTATTTTTGGTTTAAAAACACAGCAAATGGGCGTTCTATAAGAACTTAAATTTTTCTAAAAATAACCCCAAAAACTAAACAAATTTTTTAAAATGATAAAAAATTGCATAATATTAAAAATTTCTATAGTTTTTCTTCATATTGCAATATATTATAGCATAAGTATCAAGAAAAGACTTACCACAATTTTAATATATGTAAAAAGTGTATGAACCCAATTCCAATCCAAGACCAAGTTCCAAAAGTGGACGCCAACTTGACGAAAAATAACATCGTCCGTTATGTTGAAGTTAATTTAAATATGCAACAGCAAAACAAAGAAATCATGAAAGTACCCTTAGTGAAGTATATATAAGTCTCGGTATCAACAGTATAATCTCACTAATTTAATGTTAGTCCGGAACTTCTGGAGCTTAGAAAACTCGCGAAACCCTAGGCCATTGTAATCATATGTTATCAGCTGTTGTTTTTGTCACTGTAAAATACTTGTTATATGTAATGAGTATATATCGCTCATCCCTATAGTATAGTCAAAGATGAGCGTGGAAAGAGATTCTTCGACTGTCAATATTAACGTCTTGTTTTTTGCAAAAAGTCGAGAACTAGCACAAACTTCACGTTCAGAATATTCTGTTGAGTCTGTGGTTACAGCAGGAAATTTGCTAAATCAGTTAATAGACTCCTTCAACTTGAGTACAATACGCAACAACATTATTTTAGCACACAACGAAAACTATATTGAAAACCTGGACGTGGAGATCAATTTACACCAAGGAGACGAAATTGCTGTAATTCCGCCCATTAGCGGTGGGTAAAGCGCCCAATTTCACCATGGATCACATTCAATTGGTTAAAGGCATAATTGACGTTAGTCATATCAATAAACTGATAACCGATGAGAGTTGCGGGGCTTGTTCGATTTTTGTGGGCACAACACGTGACAACTTTGATGGAAAACAAGTATGATTTTGTTTACTGTTTTAATACATGTGTATTTACATATTAAAGTGTTAAATGGTATACAATTTGACATTTTGTAATACAATTGGAAACGAAGAGTTTTGCTGTATGGCTATGTAATTGTATTCCCTATAATTTTAGGTGATATCATTGGAATATGAAGCATATGAAAACATGGCTTTAAAAGAAATGGCCAAAATCTGCACTGATTTGCGAGCTCGCTGGCCAAGTGTTAAACATATTGCAATATATCACCGACTTGGAAATGTTCCGGTGTGCGAAGCGAGTGTTGTTATTGCCGCTTCTGCTCCCCATCGCGCAGCTGCCTTGGAATCCGTTGGATTTGCGATTGATCAGCTGAAATCACGTGTGCCTATATGGAAAAAGGAAATATATGAAGCAGACTCAATCGGAGTGTGGAAGGAAAATGTAGAGTGCCCTTGGCCGCGTAAGGAATTATAACATTTTTTGTATTTCACATTAATTGTACAGTAACATTAAAAGCCTATTTTTTTATATAAATATATAACAGAGAATTCAGAAACACCTCTAGGAACTTTCAATTTCTCTTCATGCAAAATTGATCAGACAATCGAAAATATTCCCAATAAATTAGTACAAATCAAAGTGAATGACAGCGAGTTGAGCAGACGTGTAAAATGTTTTTTAAAAAGGAAACGGAATGAAATTAATCAATACAATAAGAATGACTTCAAGCAGCTCTCAACCAATGGTGCGTGCCCAGATAGCCTCGAATCACCAGAAAAATATTCATGTGCTCGTACCCAAAGCTTCCTTGTAAAGCAACAACAATCAAGTGGTCATTTAAAAGGTATGTGTATAATGCCAAAACACGACATTTCACATTAATGATAACTTTTATAACACATTAGTACGTCGAGCGAAAAACTTTTGTGGACCACAATTACGGCCCGACTATTCACATCAACTGAATAAGCTAATGACGGCACATCACAATAATAGCTCGTTTGAAAGTAAATCGTTGGGAAAATCACGTTTACGAAATATAGAAGATTATATGGGTCTAACGCCGGATGACGACAATATTTTACATCGTATTAAGAATATCGAAAATAGAATATTGCTGTTAGAATCCACATCTCCAGAATACAAATATTTTGTGAGTACATATGTTTACTTTATGTTAATTCAAAATTAATCGATTTCTTTATTTTTTAGGTACAATTTGGAGCGGAGTTAGAAAATATATGCCTTAAAAAATCAAAAAAAGAAATTTACTTATCTGATAGATTGAATAAATTTATTATGGATATTAAAAAAGAAGTCAAACAGTAAAAAAAGATGTAATTTGTACAAGTATTTCTAATTATTATGCTCTCCAATTAATTACGTATAAGGTGGTGAAGTCTACAAGTGGTTCCTTGACTCTAACCAGATTCGTCAGCAAAGGCACTCTTTAAGCTGGTGTCCCCTCCAGTCGTTTGTACCATTAAATGAACTCCTGTAAAACGTAGAATTGGGAGACTGTCAGACAGTTGCCAGCACGGACGTCGTCGTATTTTTGCTTACCGGCAAACACCCTCAGACGCTATGTGATCTATCGGCAGGCAAACTGAAACAATTGGTCAAGTGGGAAAACAACTGTGGCCTTAAGTCAATCACCTTATTTTAAAGGATTGCGTCCTTTCCTTAATTACTCTCTATACAAAAAAATCGATATCCGTCACGAGCAGCCGCGAATCCCTACCCAGAGCAGTTTGTCGTAAAGTTAGCAGGGTGCCAGGTCACAAGAATATCTTAGGCAACTGCTAGCGGACAAATTAGCCAGATAGGCACGACGAACACCCTCTAAAGAGGAACTCTAACGGGTTACACGCCATGAAGCTGAATGACCTACATTGCGACTTTTGCCTTAACTGCAGAGATAAGGAAGAAATAGAACATGTCGAACACTTCTGATTCTACTCTGTACCATCCGCTTTTTCCAGCATATCTCAGAAATTCTAAGAGTTAGAGCCAACAAATCATGGGCAGATTTTAAACATCTCGGATTGTTGATTCCTCCCACATTCGCCTTAAATATTAAGAGAAAAAAAAAATTAATTACTACAGACCAGAGCATTTGTGTATAAGTCCTGAAAACTCGACTTCGTATTTATCTTAATGGCATTATTTATTTAAATGACATCATTTATGGACACTTTTAACTCTCCAATCTAATAACTCATCAACACTGCATTCCTCGCTAGAGCTCGAGCCCGAGTCAACCTCGAGTTCGAGTGATTTTGTGTTTCTATGCTTTTGCTTTAAAAGATTGTTTTTCTTATCATTTATTTTTATAAATCTCTTCCAGTTTTCCAATTGTTCGTCTATTTCTTTTAGATGTCTCTTAACGTTTAAGCTATCCTGCTCCTCAGAGACAATATTATTCGATTCTGTGGCAGCTTCTCTTATTTCACGTTGAAATTTGATCCACTCCGTTTCCGGATCGTTATCCTTTCCAGTACTCACAGACTTTTCGTGATCAAAGAACTTTTCAGGTAATTGCTGTGGTGTTTTTAATTCAATTTGAGACGTCTGCTCCGAATTCTCAACGTGCGGCTGCAATTTAAACTGTGGAATGCATTCTACTTTCTGTGGCGTTTCCTTAGGTTTGCTTGTATTTAACGCGATATCCGAAGAATTATTAACAGCAATTCGTTGTCCTTTGGCAAGCTCAACATTTTGCTTGTGTTGTTTAGAGTTCAAGTGAACCTTCCATACACTCGGCTTAATAGGGATTCTGCATATCATGCAGGACAAATTACCTGCAGAGTCATATGTAAACAACTATTAAGTAAACCAATAAGTAGAGAATAACAATAACTGTGTATGTGTATATATTATGATATTTTAAAAAGGATATTTGGCTATGGGGGAATCCACTTTAATGAATTTGCTTTTCGTATCAACCTTCTTTCGATTTTTACAATTAACTTTAAAAATCTCTTTTGTCCGGTCCATTTTATATTTCAACTTTACAATAATGTGTGTCAAGTTAGCAACCACTATTTAGCGTTGATTATCGGAACTGAGTTCCGAGCCGGAACCAGATTTTTGTGTTCCATTTATTTATGTACCTCCGCAGTAAATCGAATATGCTTTTATGAAAAATTTTAAAGAATTATTTTATTTCTTTTGTTACATAATATTACGAAATTTTATGAAGGCGGGAAGCACACTATATTTCAAAAATATATTAATGTATTTACGACCATTTTAGACTTTTATATAACGGACTCTAAAGTTTTGTATACAGTGGAATTTCGATAATTTGTACCCCGATAACTCGAAAACCTGAATAATTGTCAATGAACTCCTGGTCCCTTGATGGGACCTTGGTAATTCTTAAATTTCCATAATTCATATTTCCGGTATTTGTATTTTATATACAATTTAACTTAATAAGTATTACTAATCGTAACTAATTTTCTATTATCAAGTGAAATTTAAAAGCTCCCTTTTTAAACCACCTTAAATCAAAATCCCGATAATTCGAAAACCAGAAGCAGAATTTTGAATTTTTCCACCCGATCATAAAGTTGGCCTCCTGGAGACTCTGTGGCACCAGCCTCAAGTATTTCGTGTGTGTCTTTAAGTCTGAAGCGATTGTATAAAATTGTCCAGGTAAACTAACAAGTTTGAGCTCAGGCTTGTGAGTATTACGATGTCCATTAGACGGCACAGTCTCTGAGCGGCGTTACAAAGCCCGAAGGGCATCATAGCAATATGACAGAGCGGCGCTCTTGAACAATATGGCTGTATTTGCTTTGCTGGCTACCTCCAACTCAAGTTTCCAGAGTGCTATCATGAGGTCGACAATCAATCGCTCAATTCTAAGTATTTCCTGTGGTTTCTCAAGCTCTACCTTCTCAAATGCCAAAATCTCTTGCTTCACCGCCTCCAACTGACTTACTTGTCTCTTTCTCTGGTCCCAAGCTTACATTCAAATTTATTTCCTTCACGTTATTCTCAATTCTCAATTTTAATTAGCTCTACCAGCCATCTACCTTCCAAATTTGGTGCAATATACAGCACTTATCGATTGGAGCTTTCAGGTATATCGGAACTTTACGATTATGTGATGTTTGCCTGCTAGGCAAGTTGAATCCTGTAGAAATCCTGAATCATGTCCAGAGAAGGACATCAATTACTGCATTTGCTCGTAACTGGAACGGCAGAGATATTTTGGCATATATATTTGGCAGGTCTTCTGCTTAGCTCCTTGTAGGGTAAGTCGAGGCAAATAACGGAAAAAAAGTTTTGGGGTTATAAAAAATAAAAAATTAAATAAGATCTAGGCTTCAGTGTCGACCTCAAGTTCACATTCTCGAAAATTGAATTTGAGGAGGGCAGCAAAACAAATACGGCCATTCTGTAAAAGAGCCCCCCCTCTATCAATTTGTACACACTTTTGAACTCCGCTCAGACACTGTACCGCCTAATAGACATGGTAATCCCCACGCAGCTCAACTCTCAAAAACCCAAGTTTTGCTGAAAAAGCGGCACTAGTTTAAGTTCAGCGATTTTGATAAGGCGGCTAAAGCAGTGTGTGCGTTAAATGAGACAATTCAGTCTGATCATGTGCTGCTTCACGCTGATTTCTCGCGATGAAAAAATTTGTAATATGTATATAGCAAACAAATGTATTTTATTAAAAAAGTTTCTGATGTGTGATTTTACTGATTTGTATTTATTTAACTAGTATAAAGTGATGTGATATGAATACTTAAAACATTATACACATATGCATACATATTTACACACATCATTATTTTTAATAGACATATATTGTTTTCAGTTGCGGCTTTAGTTCCGGTGGTATAACTGGAGCAGGTTCCAGCTTTCGAGCCACTAAACGCTTAAATCGACCACTGAACTGCTTACGAAATCCTTTAAAGCTGTTTTTTTCATTAGCTACCAACAAATCCTGAAACAAGAAAATTTTTTTTAAATAACATAATAACATTTTAAGCATTTAGGATGTAATATAAGCACCCACAAATATGTATTGGTTCGGTTCACGGTTCGAACCAAAGTTTCGTATTTAATTTCGGCTTATGAACTTGGTTTTTTTTAAATTCACCCAGGTCTAAAACCCTTTTCTCAGTACAAACTTATCAGAAGGAAAACTCGCTTGCCAATGTTTTTACTAAAAACATTATTGCACTAAATTTGCCAATGGTACCTAAACCAGTTATGTAGGTGGAAAATTTGGCACCTGTATTAAATAAACCAGCTGTTTGGTTTGCTTTGATTGAAATTTGCGAAATAAAAACAAGTGAGAAGGTTCTAGCCTGCGAGCATTTGAACACATATACTAATTTATATACAGTCGCATTAGGAAATATTTAAAAATGAATCGATACTATATGTACTATATGTACTATAATATTTGATTTGCAATTTTTTGGTATCTTTATCTATTGGGGGAGATATCCAACATTTAGAATATGAATAATCTGCATATTGAGGCAAATTTTGAGACTCAAGCTCTATGTTCTGGAGATATTCCCGAAAAACCAGCATACAATTAAGAAAACGGGCGGGATTTTCGGTCATTTGAAATCAATTTGATCTGCGTAGACTTCTTATGCAGTAAAGAAGTCTAAGTTCAATTTTCTAGCTTTTGTAGTGTTCACAGATACAAACATTTTCAGGGTATAGAAATTGGTATTCGAGGAAACTTTGCAGTTGTAAGCGGCGACACCAAGATTCTCTGCGTAATTTGTTTTCTCATAGGAGCTAGTTTGGAATAATTGAAAAACTTATTTTTTGTATACTGACTCTACACACATACATCATACAGTAATTAGATTAAGATATTTGTCTTTGATTAGTATGTTTATGCATTCTTTCATTTCAACTGTAGCCCAGTGTATGTTTACTAACAATTATCCGCATATGTATAACATATGTATGTTATTATGTACATAAATACATATACAAATGTAGATAAAATACCCGCAATAGATGTGTATTTAACGTACCGGGTTTAAATGATAGATATGAGGTGTTGGGGCTTTTGGAGGAAACGTCCACTCCGAAATATCGGTCCCATCTCCACGGCCAACGACTTCGGCAGCAACGCCGCTGGTTCGTACGAAGGTTACATGTTGATTGTCTTTAGTTGGAGTGCTGCCATTATTTGTGGTCGTGATGTCAGGTTCTTTGACATTCTTCTGGGGCTGATCTCCATTGTCGTAGTGCTCTTTTAGCTCAATCATATGGGCCGAATCGGTGCAGGGCTCGTCGCGTTTGCGTAATTTATTCCGGACGAGACGCATTGTAAGTGTCCCTGTGTTACCTTTTACCATTTCAGAATCAAATTTCGTATATTAAAAGAACTCTTGCAGCGGGAACACTACTGTGGGCGATTATATAATTTAAGTTGTATACTGTATATGCAAGTAAAAGTAGCTTAGATAGGCTATTCGCCCAAGTCGTTTAAGGTATGCTGACAGCTAGAACACTTCGCCATACAAAATTCGGTTTGACTAGAAATAATATCGATTTTCTAAATGTAGGGGCTGTAGTTGTAGGCTGGTTCAGGCTGTTGGTTGGTCTCTGCGTCGATTATTCAGCTAGCTCAGCTGCTTTAGATATGTATGTTGATTTATTGTGTGTTTCGTCTTTTAATTATTTGTTATACAACCTTTCGGTTGCAATAGTTGCTAGCTGTACGCCACAAGATAGTACATTTGGCTGTTCACTTTTTTTCTGCCTATTTTATATGTATTTTGGATTTAGTTCACTATAAAATTTATGTTTTGTACGATACTTTCACAATCTTTAGACGAAATATTTTTGCTAGTCTGTACATTAGGCATTTCCTCTGCTGATTTACAAATGTTATGCTGCGTACTTATATTATTTTAATTAATTGTATATCACTCTAAACATGAGGTGCCAAACGCAGAAATTCACTATGGTTTACACAAACTGTATCTGAACAAAAGCAAAATAATAATAGTCTTGTATTCTGAATGTCAGTCGTCACACCAACACTAAAACGATTTTAATCTCTCATTTTTTTGGTTCGTTTGTCGCTCTTATACTACAGTTCGAAAGCACCACGGTAGAGAGAGAGAGAAAACACGTATAATATAAAAGTACATGCTTGCATGTGTATCTATATCGATATATTGTGTGCAGTCATCGTTATTTTTTTGCTTGAACGGCGTACGGTTATAAATTGTTTTTGTTTATGTTCAACATAGCAGAACTTAACTCATATGTAAAAAAATTTCGCGCTGCGCACGCCATGATTTTTTAAAATATATTTTAATTGTTAATGAACATTTTAAAAACAGTTGTTTTTATTGACCTATTTAACTGTATATTTTCCCATATAGATTATTATTTAATTTGTATATTCTCCGATTGCAAAACAAAAAAAACGCAGTAATTTAAAAAAAATATATATATATATATAAGTATAAAAACCCTTAATATAAATCAAGAGAGAAAAATTTACCAATATATGGCAACTACGATAATAGTTCTGACGTCACATATGTGTAAAAAGATGTATGTTTCAAAATGGCAGTTACTAGGGATGCAAGTCCACAAGAAAGCTGCGATATTAATATCGAGGTAAATATCATATTGAATATCATATAGAAAATCTAAGCAAATATAACTATCGCAAATATAAATATCGGCCATATCGCATTAGTGAAATTCTTTGAAAATAAAATGAAGGGAAAGTAGTTTAAAAATAATAGAATATATATATATATTTACATACATTTTGTGGGTCTGCGAATAATTAAGACACATATGTAATAAAAAAAGCTGTATATTTAATACTTTTCTTTTTTTTGAGCTTGTTTTTTAGCAAATGGTAATGGGAAATTTTCTTACTTTGAAGTAGGCACGTAATATGTAGTGTCACTTGAACGTCTTCTACCTAGTGGCAAACCTTTGGCAAATCCGCGACCGCTACCGGAGCCATTATTCGGGGGTCTGGTGTTAGGGTAAAAGTGCGATTCCCCACAGAAGCAAACAACCTGTGTTGAAGCATCAGTCCAAACGTCGGTGGAGAGCACGAGGATCCGCTCGGCGGGCACGGAGAGGATCAATTCTCTCTGCGTTTCGCCAGCGGTCACACATCTACCTAGACGGTGAATGCCATGAATGCCCCGTGGGAGAGTGCCATTTCGTCCGTTTCATGAAGAACAAGAGCTAAAACTTTTTCAGTGACAGGCATTACAAGTTGTTAATATAAAAAAGGACAGCACATGTTTCTGCATATCAACAGGAAGACCGAGAATCTGCTCTACCCGAGATTCGGGAAGCTGGCGTAGTCTCTAACCCGTAATAGAGGTATGTCTTCATACTGCTACTGCTAAGGAAGCAGCTTCTTACGAGGAAGAGGAAGCATCGGGGTTGGATAAGCCAATCAACCATGCAGCTAAAGGTCTTTCAATTAAAGTTGCCTACAAGTAAGCTAGCATTACCGGAGCACCTTCTAGCCCTGGAGCCAGGGCCCGCCGATAATGCCTTTCTTGGCTGGAACCTAGTAGTGGTTTCAAAGAAAATAAAGATAAAGATAATTATCACGGAGAAATGTCCATTAACACTTAGCTCTATCATGGATTACACGTTTTGAGAGATACTAAGATGGGTCGTTCTCTTTACGAACAGATACAACGTACCAGGTATCAAGGTACCGCTGTTGAGATAACACCTAAGAACAACATAAAATATTTTGGAGTGGTTCTGGACAGTAAACTGACATGGGAAGTCAATGCAAAAGAAATTTTGAAGAGGCCCAAGGTCCCGCTATATGCGTGGCAAAAGATGTTTCCCAGTACAAGGATATACCGATCATACCACACCATCCTGATCCTCCGCGACCGATCTACTCTTCGGCTCACACAAACATTAAAGTGATGAAAAGGACCCTGCGGCAGGCACTTGTCTGCATCACGGGACCGCCGAGGTCCACCCCAACTAAGACTAAGTATGCGCTCCAAAATCCTTAAAACTTTATCTGACACTGAATATATATATAGAGTCTTAATTACTATTGTTGTGGACAGTTTAAAGCTGTTATTATACTGTGAATTATTATACTGTTTACAACGCAATCGCTAAAGAATGTAACGTTTTCGATTCTTATTGTTATTATATTTCGATATTATTATTATTATTATTATTCGATTCTTATTGTTATTATTACACACATTGTGAATGACTTTTGGATCAACAGCCGCTTCGATCTATTCCGATTGTCTGATCGTTCATCCCTCTGTAGGAACGGTTCGATCTCTGACAGTAACTTTTTGAGCATAGGCACCATAGAAAACAAGTTTGTTTTAATTTGTTGCTTTTTGATCCTTGCACTTACCGCTTACCTAAAATGGATAAACATCTTAAACAACCTCTGCTTTTTTAAAGAAACTATGCAAAAAGTTTCATCAATTAAGAAACACAGAAGTTTTTACAGAAAATATTTGGTCAAATCAAACAAATCTTATAAGCCAATTAGTAGCAAACACAAGAAGAAACTCGGGGCTGAACCCGGCCGCCGGCTATTGTTACAAACAGTTTAGCCCCATTGCATGCATATGGGCATACAGAATTCACACATACACACACACACACACACACACACACACACACACACACACACACACACACATACAAAAATGTTGCACACTTTACTTAGGTCCTTGGAAAATTAATTCTTGATTAACTTCTAAACGAATTCTATATACACTAAACAATTTCAAACAGCACATAAGAAATTCTAAGATTCTGAATACTCTTGGGAAATTGATGTAACACACGATTTTTACGTAATTTCTATGTTTCTTAACTGAACCTAATGATACTACATGTAATGGATTATTTAGGTGATATTATTGTTTATATGAACCCACGCAATTATCCTATTAAATCGGAGGTGGGTGTCGATTCTTATAGATTAACGAATATTGCTTGATCGACATGGTTATTGATGCAGATCAAGAATATATATTCTTATCGAAATTCTTCCTTTCATAAGTAAGATACCAATGAACCTGTGGTAAAAAAGTCAATTTGAGAAAAGGGTTTTGTCTGTAAATTAATCTAAAGTTTAAATATTAAGATCATATAAAATGTTCACTATGTAAGAGTTTTCAATGTAAATAAACTAAACTTTGAATAAATTGTTGGCTTTTTCTTTCAGTGTACCTGCTCACCTATGACCACATATTTATATGTAAGAAAATAAAAGTTAGTTACCTAGGATCGCCTTTTCTAACACATTGTTTGCGGTCCAGTGAGAAAATTAGGCGTGCCGCTGTGATGTCGGCAAGTTAAAAGTAAATACATATGTGCGCCCCTACTTTTTAAAACCAATATCCCTAATTATCTTTACACCTTTGCCATCAAACATAACAGTTTCCTCTTGAAATGCATGCTCTTCGCCTTTCATTAGAACAATGAGCAAATTTATTGTGTGTCTTATGCGACAGGTGTTGCAACAGCAGGCGTCACAGTTTTTGTAAATGGGTAAGCATTTCAAAAAAGACTAAAATGTAAATAGTCACAAAAAATACTGATCTGTATATGTTTATTTGTATTTATTGTTAAAGTTCACTGAATAAATGTTTTACTGAATTTATGTATGTTAGCATATGTAGAAACAAATTAAAATACTTTACCTTCCATGAATAGGTATAATACAATAGGCATCAATTTCAATTTCAGGCCTTATTAGCGCCGAAGAATATTTTACATGTCATGAGTTTAAACAGGTAAATGTGTTAAAATTGATCGTAATCGACTCGTAGATAAATTATACATTTATATTAAATGCAAACATTATAAAAACTCGAATACAATTGTGACTTTTGTCGCAAGCCGGATTTACAAAAAGCTGTGCTACAAAAATAACTAAATATGTCATAAGAAATAACTAAAAGCTCCCGGCTTGCACTGACTGCATCCCAAGTTACAAATCGATTTTTATCGATATTTATGAAACACCGCAATATATCGAAAAAAATTTGTAGAAAGAATTTAAAGTCGAAACCTTTAGTTTCATAAAAACGGACGGACAGGTCTAAATAAAATCAGCTTGTCGTCCTGATCAAGAAAATATGTACTTTATGTGGTAGCATATAGGATAGACAAAAATATTATACCATTTTTACGAATTTTTAACAATATATTATTATTTATAGAGTTTAAAACCAAGAACTTGAATTTTTTTTATTTGCATATTTGTTTTAGCCTGCAAAATCCAGTTTTGAATAGTTTAACTGTCTAAATTGCAGATTACTACCTCAAAATTTTTATTTTTATACTAACTATGACTGTTAAAATTGTTTAAAAACTGAATTTCGCAATTTTAAATTTTGAAAAATTTTTTTTTCGAAAATTCACAAGGGGGGAGTACATGCTCTTTTGACAAAAAATCAAAAAAAAAAAATTTTTCCAAAATGAATATATTTTGAATGTAGAATAAAAATATAGGACAAATCATGATCAAAATGCCCTCAAACATGAAAATCAGTTCAGTTTTGACAAAGTTATGGGAGTTTTTAATATGGGAGCCATGGATTCGTGAACTTTACATGTCAAAATTTTTGTCAATTTTGACATGA
>SCDY01001146.1:0-35890 GCA_004143825.1 Drosophila micromelanica
TGGCAATAATAAGACATTATATTTATTGAATAAAGAAATATTTAAAGAAATATATGATGATTATTAAGTATTACAAATTATTATTATAAGCAGTATTTATTTTTTTACACAAATTTAAGAATGAAAATAACTATTAAACATTTCTATACATTATTTAATTAAATCAATCAAAACAGAATTATTTTTTTATGATTGGCACTATTGAATATTTATTTAGCTACCTTTTAAAGCTTTTTAAGGGAAACTTTTCGCACAACCCAAGCAATTATTCGCCACTGAAAATGAGAATGGCGCCAACAGAGTTTGACATTACAAATGGGCAAAATGGCAAAAACCGACCAAAATGGGCGAAATGGCGAAAACTGACCCAAACTTCAAACTTCAAAATGTTGGCTAAAAGCGCTGCAGAGTCCCAACTCCGTGATGCGTTGGCAGGGCGAAGCTGCACCTTAACTGCTGTTCTGGTTGGTGGTGCATGCAGTCTAGTGTTGTAGTTGTGTAATGCGGTGCGGTGGTTTCTTTTGGGCCATGGTGGCTCTTTGGCACGCAATGCAGCGTGCGGCACTAAAATAAACTTAGCCAAAGTGCCAGGCAGAGAAAACCGAAAACTGAAAACTAAAAACTGAAAACTGAGCGCTGAAAACTTGCCTCAATGCACATAAAAATGAAAATACTTGGCGACGCTTGCATACAAAGTGGATTCTGTCTTGGACTTGGACTTGGGCTGGGACTCTGGTTTCGGAAAATTGTTCACGTTTTATGGCTAATTTATGATTTCATTTTCCACATTTTCTTCCAGTGTTATTTTTTCTCTCTCAACGCAAGCAAAGTATTTATGAAAAATTGCAACTTTAAGCAGTCATTTTAATTTACTTTTCACTGTCAACACTGTTGCTGTTTCAGAATCAGCCGCAGCTTTAGCCACAGCTTCCGCCTCAACTTCAGCCGGTGGGCGGTTCGTGCAACTGGTGGGCGTGGCAGCTGCTAAACTTTGCACACAAACTTTGCGCCCAAGACACGCTCTGACAGTTTTCCCCTGTAGCTCTTCTGCACATTTTATTAATTAAACAAGTTGCCCGCTCAAATAATTTTCACTTAAATTAATTTCTCCCATGTGGCCGCGACTGGCAGCTGTCATCATACAGGCTCCAAGCCCATCGCATGCCCCGAAAGAAGCAGCGGTGTTAATTACCCTTTCCGCTGATGATGATGCAGGTGCAGTAGATTGCCAAAAACACAGTTTACTTTCAATTACCGTTAACATACACGTATTTACAGAGGTTTATCAAAAAAATAACAATCACTTAAAACACTAATCAATGGGCAACGGCTCGTGCAGCCACGTGCGCTTGCCACCCTCGGCAAAGTCCGCAGCCGCATGGTCCTCGCCGTTGAGTATCCATTTGGTGGTCAGCAAACCCTCCACACCGACGGGACCGCGTGCATGGATGCGTGCCGTTGAAATGCCCACCTCGGCGCCGAGGCCAAACCGGAAACCGTCCGCAAAACGCGAGCTTGCATTGTGGAACACACAGGCGCTGTCCACGGTGCTAAGGAAATGCTGTGCAGCGGCATCTGCACGAAATGGAAAATGAAAAATGTGAAAATGGCAAGCACTGAATAGAAGTAGAAAATACAAAATGTAATATGCAATATGCAAGCATGAGTACATGCTGAATGTTGAATAAAATTAATTTCCCAAATGATTTAAATTCGTTGTGGCAGCCAACAACCGACATGAGTTGGTTTACCCAAAACAAAACTCGATCCCAACCTTTACAAAAGCCACTGCTGATGATGTCACGCATGCAAATTGCAACGAACTTGGTTCATGAGAGCCATTGCATTTGGCATGACATTGGCTTTTTGGGCCCTAATTGAATTAACACACAGGTCAGTGGGCTGACTCACTAAGCTAGTCGAAAGTTACACACGAGTACATCTTACGAAATCCATGCATGGAAACTTAAAATGCAAAACAGAAAATTCGAAACTCTGAATAAATCTATCTTATGCAATACGATTTAACTATACTTTTAAATTTTCGATTGTCAACTGTATATGCAAAATAGCCCCTGTGTTATTCGATTATTATTACCATTATCAAAAGTAGTTTAGCAATAAATCGCAATGAAATCTAAAAACCCCCTTTTGCATTATATGGGTACAGAATGCTGTCGCAAAACAAATTTATAACCCGCACATTGAATTCTCATTAGCTATAGGTAGGTATTTCATTCATCCCACTTCATCCGTTGCTGGTCAAATAATATTTCAGCTTTCAATTGCAAGCAATTGAAATTAATTTTCAATTTTCGTACCATTTTCCGTAACAATGACATCCGTGTGACCGCTACCGTACGTATGTATGTGATTAATGGCCTCCTCCAAGCTGGGCACAATCTCAATGCAGCACTCCAGTGCTCCATACTCGTGCTTCAGGCTCTTGGCCGCAGGCGGTCCAAACGTCAGCTGCTGATTTAGACGCGGTCCCGCATAGATTTTGACCCCCTCACGTTTCAGCATGTTGCAGACATCGTTGAAAATCGCGCCGCTCATTAGATCCTCGTGTATGAGTAAAGTTTCCATTGCATTGCAGGCTGCGGAAAAACGTGGGTGGAATTACCGAGAAGAGACCACAAATGCAATTAATTTTTGGTACAAAAGCGCTTTGGTGTGGAACATTTTCTAATTGAAATAAACTAGATGTTATTTTCGAAGCGGGTCATAAATGTTTGTTACGCAATAAAAATAATAATAAAATGTTATTAAGATGCAGTTAAGTTGTTGAGCAATTAAAATTGATTGCTTTCAAAATGTATTTACTTTGGATGTGTAAGGAGATAAGAAAATTAAGTTTTGGCAAAGCAATTAATTACTAATTTAATTTGCCTGCAGCTATGTTAAATATCAAAAAAACTGAAATCTGATCAAAGAATTATTAGCTAGGGTATTTTAGATTCTGGGTTAATCACAAAACAAACAAATTACTGGAGAGGAAATATTTCAATTATTTATTTACCTGCTGGATAATCGCATTTGGCATCGCGGGCAATTCGCAGAGCCTTGCCCAAATCGGCGTCCCTGTCCACGTACACGTGGCAGACGCCCTCCGCATGACCCAAAACGGGAATGTGGAGGGACTGTTCCTGGATGTTGCGCACCAGTTCGGAGGAGCCGCGTGGTATGATCAGATCAATGTGATTCTCCATGGCCAGCAAATCGCTAATCTCCTCGCGTGTGGAAACCTGTTAGGTATTAAGAGGCAACTGTTAACATGAAATTCCTCCTCACGTTTGATGAGTTACAACTCACCAGGGAAACGGCGTGCTCGGCGCCGACGCTGGCCAACGCCTCCTTAACCAGCTCCATGAGCGCCTTGTTGCTGTGCGCGGCCTCCTTGCCGCCTTTGAGCAGCAGGCCATTCGCGGAGGCCATCGCCAGGGCGGCCACTTGGGGCAGCGAATCCGGACGGGACTCAAAGATAACCAGAAGCACGCCAATGGGCACCGTTACCTGCTTCAGTTCGAGTCCGTCGGCGAGGCGGGTGCGGCGCAGAACGCGGCCCACATTCTGTTAGAAATAAAATACCAATTGACAAGTCAGCACTAAATGCATTACACATACGCCATGTGTGGCCCAGTGGAGAACAAGCCATATAAAATAACTGTGTATTTATGCAGTAATGGCGCCCAGTTGCCAATTCTAATCCCAGGCGTCCATTTTGAGGCGTTGCCAGAGCCGTTTTACATAAATCAAGGCATTCATCGTGTCGTAATCTTTATTTATTTTTAATGGGCTGCTGCTGCCCACATTTTGAATCCCAGCCCCGTTTGCGCTATAAAAATGGAAATTGACTGCAGATAACGTGTAGATTGCGAACCGGGCCGGCCAAGAGGCGATATCCTGTACTCTGTATAGTGCTGACAGCAGCTGCCTGCGCCCTTTGCCAAGAATGGGCCAAGACGAAGTCGTGCTGCCTGCTCCCTGCCCTGGCCCTTGCCCCACCCAGAAACCTCAGCCTGGAACTCAACTTGTGCGCTGAGTAAATTTGGTTATATGGTCATTATTATTGACTTTGGCAGCGTAGGGCGCAAAACTTTAAATTATATTTACAAAGGACAATTGCATAAGTCATGGCCAGCTGGAGCTGGATGCGGCCAACACTCTGGAGTAGTCAATTTACAAAATATTTATTATTCACCATTATTATGAAGCTTGCAATAACTTTTTCTTGTTAACTTTTTTTTAGAATACAATGATGGACACGTGTTGGGAAAACTCAATTATAACTGAAAGCTTCCCCAATTTAGACTATCTTTTATAATTACTATTATGTATGTGTATATATTTAATTTATAATTTAGTATATTATAAGTTTCTCTCTGTATCCTTACAGTCATTATTAATTTAATGATTTATTGCAACTACTCCAAGTAATATTTGCTTCCTAAGTGCTATTCAAAGTTCACTTTCTGAGTAGTGAGTACATCATTTGGGTTGAGATTCACATAAACAAACTTGGGCCACGTTTCCATCGCCATCATCATCATCATGCGACAACATCATGCACAACTTTTTGAATGCTGCCCCAGGGCCAAAAAATGTCCGCGGAATTTGTTTGTCCCACACGAATACTTTTTCCCATCCATCTATACATTTATTGAGTGCGTTATGGGTTTCTCGTAGCTGCTTCACATATATATATATATATATTTTTTTTTTTTCTTTCTTTTCGTTTTTTATTTTATGATTTTTGCGCTGCCGCCATTTTGTGTCACAATTTCGCTGCCTGTTTTACAATATATGTAAGTATACGCCCTTGTATAGTACTAGGAAAAAAAGTTTTGCTGGCAAGCGGGAAAAAGTTTTGCGTTTCCGCACAATCACATCCAATAAAATGGCTGGCTGCAAAAGGGTAGGGGGCATGCCCCCTAAACGCAAAGCCCTCTCTCAATACGCCATCAACTGTTGCCACAGTGTGTGTATGTGTGTGTGTGACTCAGTCTTGGCAGTGGCATTAACCCACAAGTACACACACACACATACACATCCATATTATATAGAACTGAGCTGTCTTTTATCTTCCACTTGCTTAGGTCTTTTAGCTCCCGCCGTCCGCTCAGCTTCGTTCGGGTGTCAATTTTTGTTGAAGTGTAAAATTGCTTGGAGATTTCATAATGTTGTTAAAGCATGAAAGCTGTGGCTGCATATGGACAACAGCTTCCACTAGTTGTTCTTGTTGTTTTCCGGTCATTGTTGTAGGTCATAAAATGACCACTTTGCTCTGAAAGACCGAATCTCAGAGCAGCTCTCTCACACACACACACACACACACACGCACACACACAAGCTGCATGTATTCATTCACAAACTCAATTTTCGAAAAGTCAACAGCATTTTTAACAACATTTTTCGACAGCCTAACAAATGCAATTTGCCAGAACTTTTTCAAGAGTCGCTTTCCCAGGGGCAGGCGTAACTTTTTCACTGTGCCGGCAATTAAAATTGGAGTTTCAACTTGGAGTTTCACTCACCTTGTGACTGTCATCGGCAATTTGCTTCAAGCCAATCGAGAGGTTCTTCAATTTGGCCGAATTGAGCGAAAGGCGCGACAACAACGGCTTGGCCAGTCCACTTTTTTGCGCCTCCGCCAGATCCTTGGCATTCGCGTCCAAAATGAATTTCTCGCGGGTAACCAGCAGCTCGGCCAAATTGTTGACGGCCTGTGCGCGTTGGGCGGCGGTCAGGGCCTGCATCTGGCGACTGCCAATGCGAGCTGTGGAAAAGTGTTAAGAGTAAAGTTGGTCTTACAACAAATTCATAAACACAAGTCTATTTTCGTGCAAATATTTTTTGTAAAATTAATCCGATTACAGACCGTCTCAGGCTTAAAAATGTAGCTTTTAATCTAGTCTAAGTACAAGGATTTTATCTTTACAAATTGCGTTAAAGGTAAGCTTTAAAAGTATATTTTTTGTGCAATTGAGCATAAAGAAAACTTAAATGAATACAAACATTTAGAAATGTAAAAAACAAGAACGTTTCCCAAATAAAGCTTTCAATTAGTGTCGTTTAGAGCCATCTCTATCTTAACAATAACCCGCTGGCCATTAACAGCTGTCCCGAAAAAAGCGCGCAACAAGTTGCAACTAGCTAATTAACAAGCAGTTTCCGAGCTGTTTGCCAACGCCGTGTTTCTCAGCTGTCTCTAATAACAATTAAATTAAACTTGCTAACTAAAAATTGCAGCACAACATGCCAGTGAAGACAGAACCCGGCTCCGGACCCGGACCAATTGCCGCCGTGGGGCCAACAGCAACCACTTAGTGTTGCCACTGGGAAGCGACGACAACGGTAAACCTGAACAGGCAGCCACTGTGACCTCGTTTCAGCGACTACACTCAGCAACAACATTGGTGTAAAGTAAATGGCCACTATGTCAGTCAGGCACTTTTAGACGGCTTGTGCCCAGCTCGCGCTCTTTGAAAGCCACTTAACCCGACCAGCCGAAACTTGCCAAGTGTCACCAACTAAAACGCACTTTACTAACCCAACTAGGCAAAGCATTCGTCACTGAAAAATTGACAAAATCTCATTTCTAATGTTCTTTGACTTACCTATTTTGCTATTTAGCGATCTTAACTAGTTGTCGTTTAGAAATTTTGTTGCACTGCTCCACAGTGGAGAATTCTTAGCGTCAATCTCCATTATTCCACTTACCGTTCTCAGCCATCACCTCGACGGGCACCGTATTGGCGCTCTCCGTTGACTCCGTAAAGAATGTGCCAACTTTTCTGCCACCCACAATTGTCTTAATAGCCTTCTCCTGCATTCCGTTGCATATTACGACGCTGACGCCCCGATCCAAGGCCCAGGTAGCTGCCTTCACCTTTGAGTCCATGCCGCCGGTGCCCACCTGGAGAGAGCAGACAGGGTAGCATTATAAATAGTTGGCCAAAGTGTGAAGCATGCAATAAACAAACTCCCATAATAAACACCATTAAGTTGCAATACGGGACAACCGCAGCTGCAACACCAACGGCCACTACCCCCTCACCGGATCCCCCACCGCCTCCAGCTGTCACCTTGTTGAGAAATTATTGCGCCAGAGCAGCAAAAGTTTCTGTGGTGTCAACGTGTTTTCCCTTTTAAATATTTAACTAGATTTGCGCTAATGCAAGCACCTTACCAAGAACAGAAAACAATTGCAAATGACTGTCACTTAGCACAGGGGATAAATAAAGAATGAAGTCCTTTCAAGAATTCTTACTTGCACCTAATCCAATCCTGTTTGGAAATTGCATACAAAAAGTTAACTTTTCTATACCAAATACGACATGATATTTATATTTTTTAAAGAATTTTTACAATATTCATAAAAATTATTTTAATGAAAAAAAAATTAAAATTTTGCTGGAGATATTATTGAAAAACAAAAAAAAACGGGAATTTAAAGCCACTTACCTTTGATTTCTTGCCAAACTCAATGCTGTTCACATCGTCGCTGGTGTATGTGTGCATCAACTTGGCGCCATCCTCCCAGGGCGGCTTATTGTAAATGCCATCGACATCGGACATGAGGATTAACAGATCCGCCTGCACTTCAGCGGCGAGCATGGCCGACAAGCTGTCGTTGTCCTTAATGGGTATGCCCTGCAACCGACATTAGAGAGTGGGAAAGAGAAGACAATCGCTGAGTTGCTTGGCAATCACGTGGTGGACTTGAGTACGCACCCTTCTGGCACCTCCAGCGGGCTCATCGTCACGTATGAACATCGGTGGGGAGACGGCATCGTTCGTGTTGATGATTGGCACAATGTTTAGGCTAATTAATTCGGAGAGCGTGGAGAAGAGATTGTTTCGCGTTTCCTCGTTGTAGAAATCCGGTTTGGTCACCAGCACCTAAATGCATGTTTCAGTTTCAGTGCCACTTTCGTGGTCTGTCAATCGATGTGTTGTTGTTTCGTAACCGACCTGTGCAATCTTGACGCCGTATTGCGCAAACATCGCATCGTAGAGTGACATAAGACCCGATTGACCCACCGCAGCAGCCGCACGTGGCTCCAATGTGGCGCCATCGAACTATTGAATAGCCCCAAGCTTAGTGTGAAACTCTAAATTGCAGATATCGTTTGTGTTTGTGTTTGTGTATCACCTCTTTGGTGTCCTTCGGATTTAGTGTCTCACGCATCGATAGTGACATGAGCAGCTCCTGGGCCAGTTTCTGTTTGCCAAAGGCCACGGCGCCACTGGTGACCATTATGACCTCACGACCCTCCAAATGGCACTCGGCGACCTACACAAGATATTAATTTGTACGTGAAAAGTACAGCAAACAAATGAGAAGACTCTCTAGTCGGGAGCGCCTGACTAGCAAATACCCTGAACCCTGCGATCTGTATTTAGAAACATTTCAACCTCCTTGCATTCTTATATGCATACTTCAATGTTTTAGGAGAAATCATGACCAAATTGCTATCAAACAAAGTTAGTTAGAAGGATGATAATGAACAAAAATATTGAAAAAAAATTAATCATGAAGATTTTAAATAGGGGAGCTATTGAGACATCGATAAAAACTATAAATTTGCTATTCTAATTATTAAAAAAAAATGTTTTTTTGACAATCCAATTTATCAACCCACTTACCTGCTCCACAATGGACGCCAAGCGACCCAAGGCCAATCCGTGATTATCCTCGCGTGTGATTACCGCGCTGCCCAACTTGACGACCAGCCGACGGGCATATTTTAGCTGACTACGTTCCGTGAACTGCGGATGGGCCTTCTCCAAGCGCTTCTCAATGGGCAGCAGCTGCAGTAAAACAAGACACAAGACAAGCATTAGTACAAGTCATAAACACGGACATAAATGCAACGGTGAGATGGCATTGAAAACAAACCCCCCTCTCCCAGTCTACTCGAGCGTGTCTGTATTATCAGTTACAATTGGCAAGCACATAGTGAGGTCGTAAATTACGACAGTAAAGAGCTTGCAAAATAAAAACAGCTAATTGAAGTCCAAATGGCAATCCAATTAATTAGACCGCCTGGTTCCTGACGCTAATCACTAATCATCGAATTTAATCAGTTTTGTGTCCGTGTGTAAATCATAATCACTAATAACCGTTAAGTCAAGCTGTGAAAATATTAATATATATATGAATACATAATAATCAGATGGCAACAATATTTACATCTAAAACAGCTAATTAATAAACATTATGTGTGATAATTGAGTTTTAGCTTACTTTCTGCTCAAGCCGGAAACTGGCACTTGATTCATATTTAATTAAAAATGATGGCATTAAATACTGCTCTAAATATTAAGTAAACTCCTCTTTAAACAGCTTTAATATTTATAGCCATGTCAATGAAAATAAACATAGCTTTGCCAAAAAATAAATGAAAATCCAACTGTGCAACATGTCAGTGAAAATCAAATGTGACAATCACACATTCGAAATATATTTATATAGAATTTTATTTGCTGCCTTCCGACCAATAAAAAACAAACCCAATTGATTCCTGGCTGTCGGAAATATGAATTGAGCAAATGCTTCCGTCTACAATCACGCAACGACACCATTCAAATAGAAACAACAGACACGTACATGAATAAATTCTAGCCAGGTAGCAAACTTATATACGGAAATGTTATATTCGATCACTTAAAAATTATATTTATAAAATTGAATAATAAATTTAAAAGACACAATTTATAGAAAAGTATTATAATAAACGTAAAAATTATGATTAAGAAATATTTGCACTGTAATATAATTAAATATATAATAATAATCTAAAAAGGAAGCATCTCCAACCACATAAAGTATATATATTCATGATCAGGATCACTAGGCAAGTCGATTAAGCCATGTCCGTCTGTCTGTATGAACGCTTCGAATTCAGAGACTACAAAAGCTATAAAGCCTGGACTCATTCGATTCGTATATACCATACGCAGATCAAGTTTATTTCAAATGATCGATAACTCTTTCCGTTTTTTATTTATTATTTTATTATCGATTTCTTGACTCGGTTGTTTAGGCATAACTAAAAAACGAACCATGAACAAAAATACCATCCTCATCATCATCGGTTGAGTTTTGGCAAAGTTACGACTGGGGAAAGTTTAGAATTATCCTTGTATGGGAACACAATGGTATATATTCGAACATTTTTCACATGAATTGGGACCAAAAATTTTATTTTTAAACTGAAATGTAGAATTCATTTAGACAGCAAACCATGAACAAAAAGACTATCCTTGTGAAAATCGGTTGAGTTTTGGCAAAGTTACGACTGGGGAAAGTTGAGACCTATCCTTATGTGGGAACACTATGCTATATATTCGAAAATTTTTTATTTTTTTATTGATTGTGTTAAGTTTTGGGTTCAGGCTATCTCCTAGTCGGGACCTCCCGACTTGTTTATATACGTCCTGTATTGCTTTGTGCCTTTTTTTCCAAGCTAATCTTCAGACACTTTGCTTCAAATCAGCATTCTTTAAGCATTCAAAGACAACCAAAACTGCCTCCCATCTTGCCTATACTTGCCGCTAAAAGCTTTGCTCGACCGTTATGCAAGATGTTTTCACGAGTTTTCTTTTACCTAACACATCAATCAAAACAATCAGCTTCGTCGTCGTCGTCCTATGCACACTTGAGTGGCTATTCAATATTTTGTTTGGGCTTCATATTGATTGGCGCAATAAAAACGCAGCAAATAACTTGTGTTCATATATTTTATAATAAAATCAAAGGCAACAACGTCGATTACGGCAAACTCAATGCCAATTATTGCACAATTGAACTGTAAATTAAATTGAGGCGTAAATATTTTCATTTCGTTACATTTGCCTGACAACATTCTGAGGCTGTCAGCTGGCAAAGTAGTAAATAAATTGAAACTACACTCCATAAAATTACTAAGGCGATCCCACACAAATCATCCGAAATGGCAACAAATATTGATTTGATTATTTGTGTTTTCTGTTTGGCTTTTACCATTTCCCATTGTTATCATTTCTCAGTTTATATTGTTATCACTCTATTTTGTCAGTCGTCTGTTGGGTAAAAGCAATCGAAATAAAGGAATTAATTGTCTGGCTGTCAACTCGACAAAAAATCTGATATATTTCTTTCATTTCATATTAGAGATGACCAAACGACGGCAATAGTAAATAAGTATCGGTATTGAATTGTCTTGTATTTTCCAACTAGTAGACATGAAAGAGCAAAACTCATTCAAACAGATACAAATATTATTAAATCTACATATGTACATAATTTAACCTTGAGCCATTGTTTAATCATTTCAGTGTCTGCCTCGTTTCATTTGTTTATTGTTTTTTATCAAATGTTGACCGTCGCATGTTTTTTAGAATGATAACAATTGTTGTTGACCGGCTTTTGCCGTCTGTCAAAAATCTAATTATCAAGCAATTAAATTGTTGACAGCCCAAAAACGTTTGTGGTTTGCTCGCATAAATTTATTGCCGCATAAAATCAGCAATAAAACTATGAACAAAACAAACGATTTTGGCTCACGCACGCAAAAAGGGCCTAAAAGGAGCTTATAGAATAATACAATGCAGAACGTACTGTGGGATAAAAGATTGAACTATTGATAAAATGTTAAGCTATGAAAATACAACCTAAATTTAAATTAATTGAAATATTGTACATTTTCATTTTTTGTTAAAAAAAATTCAAGGAAATTATAAAAATTAGAAATTCGCATTTTATCAAAATTTATAACTTTATATAATGTTAGATAAAAACTATTAAGACATAAATGTATATAAAGTGCTTTTTATTGTGTATTTCTTTTGCCAGTTCGAGCGGCGCCTATTATAACTTTTTTTAAATTCCCAAACTGTTTACAGCGGCCTCATCAAAACGCGACAACAGCTGTTTGATTCTCATGCTCTTTTTTGTCGATTTTTTTGGCATATTTTACGCTTGTTTCGCTGTGCTAGTTTTCGTTCTCTTCTTTGTTTTCGCTTTTTTATGATGTACCGCACACACGCACAGGCACACACACAGAGAAACTCAGGCTAGTACGGTTCCCCATAGCTGCCCCATAACTACTAACACGTGTCAAACTGGAGCGACGATGACGCCGGAAAACAACTCAGGCAGGGCGGACGGACGGACGGGGCAGCGACGGAGCGATGACCCTGACCTAGCCAAAACGTTTTGAGTGTCAAAGGCAAGGGTGGACTCACCGGACTGCGAACTGCGGACTCCGGGCACCGGCCTGCGGACTTTGGACTTTAGACATATGCAAATGCAGCTGTCGACCCTTGCCCGGGGCCAGGGCCGGTTGATGCATATTTAAAGGGGCTTTAAGTTTATTGTAAAGACGAACAGCGAACGGCATTGAATTGTTGGGTAGCATATAAAGCTGATTGCCATTTCTCACTTTCTCCTTCTGCAGCTTTTGCTGTGACTGTACGTGCGCCAGTTTTGAAATACAATTTTTACACTTTACAATTTATTTTAACACGTATACGCCGCGTTGTACCAGCAGCTGTCATGCTGTGACAAAGCTTTTTGTGTCATTATATCAGCTTGTCATGCACACAATATTTTTTCACCCTTGTCCCATCCCTCAACTAGTTGCCTATTTGTATGTTTTGCATGTCCTTCAATCGAAGCCCAAACTGCAAATGATTTACAGCATACCCCGAGCCCAATAAGCAACAAATCGATTTCAGTTGTCCATTCAATTAGCTCAACCTTCCGCAACTGGAAGGCCTATTTTAGACCCAAAAATCCTTTTTGCCCAGCCAAGCTGTTGCTACATTGAGAAACCATAAAAAAAATGAGCTCAACTGTTCAACTTGATTTCGAATGTTGTTGCTATTGCTGGTGTTGTTCAAAGTTGTTGCCCATTTTATTGCTATGATTGAGTGCTGATTAAATTTTAGTGCCAAGGAAAATTTTGCGCCTAATCTTTGAGTGTGTGGTATCCCAAATCAGTCGCCAACGTAGCACAATTCTAGAGATCAGAAAAGGCAATCATTTGACAAGCGTTTTTGTTCCCAACGAGGGTCGGTCAACCTAAACTGACATCAACAGCTCAAATGATGCCAATAATTTTCCTACATATCAAAATGATTTCTTTAGAATTGTATATGACAGTTTTTTTGTTTTTGTCCATATAGCACCGATTTCTGTTATTCATGTACAGTTTTGTGAGCTTCAGATTTGCATTGGGTAATTGAAATCAAAGTCTAACAAAGAGCTCTGCCTTGCTAGCTGATAAGAGCAGGGGAATGCCATACATTATTTTTGTGCACGCATTTTCTTTAACATAACGGCTGAAATTTTTTTTTTTAATGTGTAGGCAGTACATAGATTTTTTCAATTATTAATGATCAAAATAAATTAATTTAAAATCGATTTTAGAGATTCTTACAAACATATTCGTATCGCTTCCTGCAATCATATCAACTGATGGGTTTATATTATAAATAACCTCACAGATTACAATCAACTGATGGGTTTATATTATAAATAACCTCACAGATTACAATCAATGCCAACACTGTACAATTATTATTCGAAAACAATAAATTTTTTTTCATATTTTTGCTATTCATAAACAGAAAAAGTAAATATTTTTATACTCTTTTTCAGAGTAAAAGGAGTGTATTGGGTTTGTACAATGTCTGCCTTGTTGGTAGTCTGCCTATATGATTTTAAGACTTGAGACTTGGAATTTATACTTTTGTATAGGAGCTACAGATAAAGGGTTAAAACTTTTTTATCTATTTAAATCTATAAATGTCCTCCAATCTTTAAAATATTATTTTATTAATTTTTTAATCATAAATTTCTGCAAAAACTGCTCACTATTTGAATTGTAAATAAAAAAAAATTAAATGGCATTGGAAGAAAAACCGTAAAAACTTGAAAATATTTTTAAAGATTGTGAAAATTGCCTATAACAATATTCTGCAAGATCCTTTGACTGTTAGGCTAGTAAACCGTCACTTTTACAAACAGTTCCTATAAATGTATACGAAATAATTTTTTTCTAAATTCAATCGATCTAGGAATATATTATTTAAATTTCCAGCTTTCTACTGCTTGACTGGTTACCCTCTTTTCTACACACTCACTGGTTGTCTGGGTCCATGGGCACTGGCCGCTCTCCAGGTGTTGCTTGAAAAACTGTTGCGCAGTGCTTTACACGTATTACGCAGCATTTTGTAAGTTTTGTTTTTAAAAAATATTTGTGTAAAGTTAGGTTGGTATGAACACGGCGAAGCAGCTGCGGCAGCACTGGGTATAATGGACTAGGATCTATCGCAGGATCCCAGCACACGAGTATCACAAAATGGCAACGAAAGAAAGAATTACGCGGAGCGAACGAATCCAAAACGGAACCGTAGCGTAAAACCTAACAAGTTCGACTGGATCCGTGCACGCCCGAACCAAGTGACGGGACCCAAAAAGACGGACCGCTCCGGTTCTAGCTGCTTACTGATAATGAAGCGCAAACATGTGTAATTGTAAGCTCCCATTGCGATTGCGATTAAAATTGTTAGTGACCCCCCCTTCGTCCAGCTCTTCCCGCTTCATCGACCGGCAACTCTTGTTGTGATTCAATTAGAAATGTTATCAATCACAGACACAGCAACATACTCTCGCACAAGTGCACACACATCATACACACACACATGCACAAGCTCAGTTCTAGATTATGGCAAACATTTACACTTTGAACATGGAACAGCTCGTCGGCTGCTTATCATATGGGGCATGGGAGAGCTCGGCGCTTATCTGACTGTTTAGTGTTTGCTTGGCCGTCATTGTTATTGTTTAAATTGTTGCTGTTGCTGTTGTTTTCGCAGCGTTGTTGCAGTTTCTGCGCAGTCATCAAATTGAGATTCAATTATTCAGATATAGAAAATTAGAAATTGTGATAATTAACAGTATGAACTGAGGTGGCAAACCATAAGTATTTTTTTTTACAAATATATAATATATAAATATAAATATGTTAACAGGACTAAAATTAAATAGTCTTCGCGATCTTAAAACTGCATTGGAATTCGTTTAAAAAAAAGTCTGAAAAGTTTGTGGTAAACAAACCGTAATAGCTTTGTAATTAAATTAAAATATTTATCAAAAAGAAAATTGCAAATAAATCAAATAGAGAAATAATAAATAGCAAATAAATTGCGAAACTGATATTGGTGCACTGATAGGCACCTAAGTGGCACTTAACTGGGAAAAATGCTGTATATGCGCTAAAACTATATGTATTAAATTAATTATTGTTCATATTAAAAAAAAGAAAAAATAGTTGTGACCCTTGAATCGTCAACAATGAACTTTATGAGCCAATTGACAGGCTGTGCAAAAACTTAATTAACTGATAAAAAAAGCGAAACTTATTTATTCAAAATTTGCATTGAGAGGCGGCAGGGAGCGAAACAACTGACAGAACATCCACACAAGAGGGCTTAACAGGCAGCAGGCAAAAGGACACGGTGCATAATCAGTGCACATTGTGTGCAAATATCCTGCAGCTTTTATTTAATTATTTTCACAAACAACAACAACAGCAATAACAACAACGTCACCACCCGCTGCAGAAAACAGAAGTTGGACAAGCTGGGGACAAAAGCCGGTCACTGAGCCAACAACCACCAACTCAGAATTATGTTCATAATTAAATGACATTAAAAATAGCAAAAGCAAAAAACAAAATTCTGTTTTTGCTGCTCGGTTGTGCTCGTGTCCTGGTTGTATCATAGATTGTAATTGTAAATGCATAGGAAGCCCATAAAATACAATAACAAAACCAAAACTGAACCACCGTGCCACTGCACCACCGGGCCGACTGCCTGGGGTCAGATAAGTGCAAAATTATGTACCCGCCAGCCGGTTGCATAGCTCTTTCTCGGTTTTACGGTGCAACAAAAACACAAGAACACAAAGACTGCAAAGTTTTTCAATCGAATTTCGTATTTTATGGGCGGATGCCATTTCCGTTACACTTTATTTTATGTGTCCACCAAACGGTTTTTCTTGCATCAGAAACTTTACTAAATCAATGTGAAAAATATGCATTTTTGTGCCTATGCCTTGGCCTCCTGGCGGTATGAAGAAAACAATATAACGGATACGCAGCGTCGACCAATAACCCAAAACTAATATATTGTGAAGTCTCGCATAACTTTTAGCTACTCCTTGAATGCACACAATAAACAAAAAGATGAACTCTAATTGAAACTAGCCAAAAATTCCTTTTATGAAGATTCTTGTCCGTACTCAGTTCGTGTACTCGACAAAGGCAAAAACTCATTGAAGTTTGAAATTGTTTGCATTTTATGTAGGCGAACGCTGCCTGCTGTCTGTCCGTATGCCCCACTGCGTTTTTGTTGGGCTTCAGCTTTGAGTACAGCTAGGTAATTGATTCGACAGAAACGTAATCAATATTTTTTTTTCGTTCGTATGTACATACATTCTCAGTTTTTTATGACTGAAATTCATTTTGAGTTTTAAAGTTTTCATCTCACTTTATTCCTTTATCACTTTAATTTATGCACTAATTATTCTTTTGATTTAAGGGTACAATATTTTTAATTTTCTTCTTGCTTACTTTCTTTTTAAATTACTTTGCTGAGCTAAACCTTATACTTCTTATACCCTTCAAAGCGGAATTAAAAATTTTTATCAAAACTTTGTCTTTCAATAATGAAACTTGATACAGACGCAATAAAATATACAAGTATAAACAAATATAATTATTTCAGCGGTAGATACAGGAAATATTTACTCTAGCGCTAATGAGTTTTGCTATGAAAAAATTTTTGATAAGAGCTTTGAACTTTTCTATTTATTTCTATTGCTAACACCAGAAATACTAAAAATAAAATTGAATAATATTGAAAATTTTAGAGTATTTGAACTTCGACTTATTGTTGACACCAAACTATAATCTTCTTTTATTTTCACCACAGGTTCGCCCACTCCTAAGTCCAGTCAAAGTATGCAATTTTATCTGCAGCGTTTCCTTCCTGTCTACTAACGGCTTTTATTTACGGTGCCCGCTTCACCCTTTTAACGGGTTTTAATGTATGCGCATTGGCAAAGTAGGTTCAGTTCCTGCGTGGCTAACAAAAAAAATGGAAGAATATTCAATTACAAAACAGTTATGCCGACACCTAAGTTCAACCCACAAACCACACACGCACACCCCCACACACACACACACACACTTGTGCAGAAGCCTGTAAAAAGTTGTGCATTGCTGCAGAAACTTCATCAAATTCAAGCTAATCACACTTTGATTTGCATTTTGCAGTTGGTGGGGCGAACTTTCCACTTGGCGCACAAAAAGCGCAGCCAAGGAGCACTTAGCTCTAAGCGTCGCCGCGACATTGATGAATGACGCCCATCCACCCACTACCCCAAGGCCACCCCCATCTTGTAATTATGCTAATGAGGCGCAAGACGTCCTGCGACTTGCAACGTGGAAATAAGCTCCGCTGACTGCCACTTGAGTTAAATGCAATTAATTATATTTTTTGCCGCAGGGCTTTTAGATTATAGATTACAGGCTCCCATGGAGACATACAGATAGATAGATAGATAAATAGATAGATAGCTAGTTTATAGATTCACATGGTTAATACTGGGTATCTGCGGTTCGGTAAACTCGTAGCCACCATTATCATTGTCATAGACTTCAAAATTTGCATTGCTGAAGCTGACTTTTTTCGCACCGAGCATCAAAGGCGGTCGCTTGCCCGCTTTGGGCGTGGGCGTGCCGCCGGGCGTGGCAGCTGCGTTGATCTTGGCCACAGATCGTCGCTCCTGGAGCAGTTTAATGGACTTGCGGCTCAACGGTAAATTCTTCATGTTCAGATTGTCCTCGCTGAAAAAGCGCTTCTCAAAGTTGAGCACCAGATCGCTGTAGTCGCTGTGCGGCTTGTTTCGTGTCTCCTGCAGCCTGAAGATGGTCTGTCGCCGCGCCAAGCTCGCGCGATGAGTGTCTTCCTGGCCCAGCTCCAGTTCATCGTAGTGATGGTCATCCTCATCATCCTCATCGAACAGCCGCTTGGGTCGCTGCAGTTGGCGCGCAATGTGCACCGCGTTGCCCTTCAGCTCGAGGGCGGCATCCTCGTCGCTGAGCTGTCCGCTGGAGCGGAACCAGTCCAGCTGGGTGGTGGCCAGCAGCTGTGACAGTGTGGCAAAGCGATGGAAGAGCATGGCTACGAACTGGATGACCAATATGAAGCCAAAGAATATTACGAAGCACAGTCCAATGGGATCCAGCTCCTTGTACTGGCGATAGATGCCCACCTCCAGATTGTCGCGATCGAAGGACACAAAGTCCGTGGGATCAATGGGCCATTTCAGGTGCAAAAAGTCCTTCTTCAGCTGCAACAGGAACACGATCAGAACAAAAATCGCATTGATCATGACAAACGCAAATGAGATCATGTTTCGCAGCTGCTTGAGATCATCGGCCATGGTTTGTTTCTGCTCCTTGCTCAGCTCCAGCGGCTTCAGATACTTCTTGATCACGTCCTTCCAAAAGCGTTGCTCCACCAACGATATCTCGCCCAGCTCCGAGTCAATGAGCAGCGGATCGCTCAGCCAGCCGGGCAGATAATTATCGGGATCATTCGGAGACTCCTCGCCATCATCCCTGAGCACGGGCGCCTCCCGAGTGCCCCAGCTAACGTCGTTCATGTTGAAAACCGAGTAGATCATCAGCAACATGTACATCGAGGGTATCGTTATGTAATAGATGACACCGCACAACAAAGCCCAAAACTCCTGAGGATGCATGAGGCCTGAAAAAAATCTTTAATTACAGAAATTAATTCAATGTAATTCAATTCAGTTACCTGCAATTGTGATTTGGACGGCAACCAGGAGAAAGAAGAGCGAAGCTGGCGCCAGCGGACCATCCTCGAGCATTTGGACAATGATGCCGATTAGCACGGCCATCATGACCAGGCAATAGATCGCGCTGACCACAAATGCGATGAGCAGCTGCAGCTTCTGCTTCAGATAAACGCAGCTGAGTATGAAGAGAATGATGGGAAAGAAGTTCCATAGAAATGCCGTCCAGATGTCAATGCTAAAGACGGCAACGAGGGCGCCAACCATCATCAGGAATATGGTGCCCGGGCCGAGGACGGTGCCAATCATGAGCATGGCCTGGTACCAGATGTACAATGTGGATATGGAGTTGTTCTTCTTGACCACAGTGCTGGAATCGGCCAGTATATCAAAGATATTGGCTATTGTCGAGGGTACCCAACGACGTCGCTGGTTGTAGAACTCATTGAAGTACTCCGGCGAGTGGGTGAACGCATCGGAGGCGGCGCAGTACTCCACTCGAGAGCCCTGCTTGAGCAGCAGTGTGCAGAGCCAGCGATCCTCGCCCTGATCGTACTGGACCATCTTCATGGCCTCCGAGCTGACCAGCGTGTAGCGCTTCATCACGCTGTTCTCCATGAGGGCGCTGGCGCGGAACAGACTGAAACAGCCGGGACTGCACAGGACACAGCCAATCACGTGCTCGGTGGCCTTCTGCAGCCAGTGTCCGATCGCGTACTCGAACTTCTGATACCAGACCATCGGACCGCGGCCCACGGGATGAATGCGTCCGCAGGCAGCGCCCAGCTCATCGATGGCCTTCATCCGATCGATGAGCAGCTGCACGGCACGCGGCTGAAAGTCAATATCCCCATCCAGGGCCAGCAGGAAAGTGTTCTCCGCAATCACCGACTTACGCTGCGGCGACAGCTGCTCCGTTTCCATGATGCGGAAGCCCAACAGGTAGTACATGTACATGACCTGCGACCAGCGCTTCTTGTGCCGTATCTTGTCCTTGTTCTTCAGATGTGCCACCATCTTGGTGCGACCCGGCAGCGTCCACACCAAACGGCCGCCGTACGGCGTCTCAATCTTCAACGGGGGCTTCATTCGGATATTCACGCCGTAGATCTCAAAGGCAGCCTTGTCAATGGTGCGTGTCAGGGTCTTCACGTACTCGTTCAGTGGGGGATTCCGTTTGTTCTGGCAATGTTTCTCGTCCAGCACAAATGCGTCATCAAAGAATATGTTGGCTAAAGGTGTCAGAGAGCGAGAGTGGAGGGGGTGTTAAGGATTTGTGAGGGCTCGTAAACTTGTCAAAGCCTTAACAAATATTTATAGCCAAAAAGGTCTGGCGAGGACTTTTGGCTGAACGCCATGTTGGCAAGTGAATATGCGGAAATGAAGATGCCAAATGCTATAAATAGCATCCAAAACTAAACTGAATGCACAGCTGCTGCATACTTTTATGCAGCACTGCATTTGGCTTGCATAAATTTCTAATTTGACAGCGTTCACTGAATTTATTTGGCTAGGCCAAGCCAAAGCAAACACATTTTCCATATGCATATCAATGGAAGACGGGAGGACAGCACTGCCGATGACAGCCGGGCACTCATAGTTGGAGGCAAATCGAGAATTCGTTGCTTATGCAAAATTTTAAAAATTTTTTTTTTTTTTGTTTGGTGGTGGCAAAAAAATGTGAAGTACTGCAGCTGGGTGCACTAGGCATATTTACATACTTTCCAATTCATAGTATTCATCATCCGCTTTGCCGCCGTTTAGATGCGTCTTTGCCATTCGTCGTGCGCATTGATCCTCATCCAAGCGTACAATTGATTTCAGAAATTCCATCATCTCCTCTTCGGTTTCGTGCCACATTGTTGCGCAAACAATCAGTTGCGGTATCTTATCCTGCTCCTGTACACCACGACTGCCATTGATGTCTGCCAAGGCCAAATCTGAATCTCGAGTTACCGTCAAGTCGCTCTGCATGTATACAAAAGAACAATTTATTTTTTTATTTTTATAATTGATTAAAAACGGTAATAATATAAATTTTTAATTATATAATTGTAATATCAAAAAGATTCTGGAGCATACAAAAATTTGTATAAATGTACCTAAAGTAGCTTATTTGTACCAAGAGCTTTTAAATTATTTGTAATACTTTTGGAATACATTATTTACTTTATATTTAATTTAAAAGAAAAATTGTATATTAGATGAAATTAAAATTTAAAGAAAAATGTTTAATACCAATAAAGTTTTAACATGTACCTAAATTATATACAATGTAACTAAAGCAGCCAAGTTTTGTCAAAATATTTAAATTTTCTTTGAGTCTGGCTCGCATTTAAGAAATGCCTTAAAATAAAGTAAAAAATCACCCATCTTTTCAATTAATATTCTGGAAAATCATCATCAGCGACTGGGTTTTAATTAGTTTTGCGTATTTCTGTTTTCCCACTTGGCCAACTTCTTTGACGTGTACCGAAAGCACTTGGATGAACCGCACGCAGGCCAAATTTGTAGCACTTTTAATTAAGTTCACATCGACAAAAATTTAACCATAAATGCGTATGTGTAAACACTCATACATATGTATGCGTAAGGGGTGCACACAAATATTCCCAGAACTTTGCAGTTTCTACGTCATTAAACTTAATTACATTGCCTAACATTTGATGCGAAACACGACACAGTCGAAAAGTCCTGTGCAAATAGATGTGGAATTAAGAGATGAGACTCCTGCAAAAGGAGAGAGTTGAAGTGAAAGTTGCCTACTTAATGAGCAGCAAGGCTGTAAGCAGTTGACGCCCAAAACTTGGCTGAGTGATTGATGTTAACGCCTGATTAAAATAATTCATTAGCATGAACTCCAAGTCACATTCGGATTTGTAATGCGCAGTTAGTTAACGAGCACCCATTTCCCCATTACCCACCTTAATGGCCAAGTACTCATCGCTCCAGTCGAGAATGCGACGATTCATCATGGAGCACTGATCCACCAGCAGGCCACAGTACCACGGGCACACGTACAGCTTCTCGGTGGGTGCGTTTTTGTCGTTTTTGGGCTGCCAGATGTGCAGGCTGGTCCAGATTTGTGCCAGCCACCAAACTGGCCACAGCCACAGCGCATACTCCAGCGCCTGTGTGCCCAGGTGTGCCAGATCCTGGCCAAGGGCCTGCAGCGTCAGGTAATCCGGCACTAGGCCGTGCAGCGAACACAAATCGGCGGCACGTAGCTGCGCCAACAACGTGGCCACACAAACGGTGGCCGGCGCCGCCAAACTGAGCGGCAGCGCATAACTGAAGTTCTGTATCTTTATCTTGCACGCAAACTTGCCGAATATGTGACACAAATAGGCAGCGCCCACCTGGCACAGCAGTGCGTACATTACGGCCCTATTGTCCGACTGAAGCGAGTACCGTGCGGTTGTCGAGGGCTTGACAAACGAGCTGGCATTGCCATTGGTGTGCGCCAAATGTACCGTATCCAGCAAACCATCCGAGTACTGGAATGTCGACCGACGGAATCAGCAGGTAACAAAGAAGAAGGAGCAACGAGCTCTACATACCATCAGTGTTATGGAATGCGATTGCCACGCCTTCGAAAAGAGCGTGAAGTACTCGAACAAGTTCTCGCCATGCAACAGAAAGCCCATCAGGCCAAAAACAGATATCTTCAAAGGTGCCAGATAAAGGTACGTGTGGTAGCGGGAGCGTGTGCAGCGTATGGTGCGTATAATGTAGGCTTAAAAGGATCGAAACAAGTTGAAATTTAAATTCAAATTTGGTACTTAACTAATGTTTGTGAAACTATTCATTTACTGCACTTAATTGTTAGTGTGTACCTATTACCTTTTAACCTTGTACCTAAATAACTTGTTCCCCAAAATATGGGGTTAAGAGCCAATTAACCATATTTATTCATTTAAAGTAGGCTAAAATTAATGAAACACCTAAGCTCAGACTTGATACTATTAATTTATAAGATATTTGAGGGTAAAAACCCAGTTAAATTAATGATAAGGTCAAAATTGTTGTACCCTAATCGATATAATCAAATTGGCTTAAACCCAATTTCAGTGGCAGTTAGCCACAAACTAAATTAATGAATATAATAAACACATATGTATGTGAAAACATTTTAAAAAGCTATAAATGCCTATTCAAATAACTGATAAATTTAATGCAGAAAATACTTGTTGTTCCACTGTGCTTCATAAATAGTGAGTCAATTAGTTCACTCACCTATCGCCTCATGCGTGTTGGCATAGTTCTCCCACCAGCGGAATGAGATTAATAGCAGTGGTATCGCCAGCAGCTGCACCTCCAGCTGCGCGGACATTGCCGGCCAGATGAGAAAGACACTGCCCTGGGCTATAATCGCCAGAATGGAGGCGCCGTATACCAGCATATCCGCTGATCTCCACCGCAAACGAGTGCCAGTCAAAAGGTCTGCGACAAAATGTTAAGCAGAGCGAATGGCAATCAATTTAATTGCTGTCAGTGCGGCCCGACAAGTAGCCCGATAAGATGCTAGCTGTTAGATGGTAGATGGTAGATGGTGCTCAGATAGATGCGTATACTCACTGAGAAGCGCCGGCACAAAGCACACACAGCAGCCCAGCATCGCACCACGCGTCACATCCAGTTGCGGCAGCACCGTGAAGGTGAGCAGCGCCAGGCCAACGACGTGCAGCAGTTCAAAGAGTGTGACCTGATTAGCGACAACAGCAACAACAACAACAGCAGCAGTGAGTGCGAACTTATCAATCTTGGGGAGTAGAAGTGTTCCCGCACACACATTACTCACCAGCGCCACTTCCAGACCGCTGGGTCGTTGCTCGCGCTTGAACATGGTGATGCGCAGGGCGCGCAGAAAGGTGAACAGCTCGGGCGCGGCAAAGGCAAAGATCAGGGCCCAGACCCAGGCAATTTGTTCCAGCTTGCTGCGCACTGCCGTCACCTGGCCATCCAGCAGCACTGCATAAATACGTGACGGGATGGGGGGCTTATCGCATGAACCGAGCAGCATTACATTGACTTACGGTATTTGCTACACACTCGAACCTTTGCATCGCTATTCGTATTGCCCGCCATGTAAAGATAAATCAGATTGGCCGCAACGCTGGCGGTCAAGACCACGCCGAACACCAGCAGGTAGACAAACAGTTTGAAGAGCTTCAGGAAGAACTGCAACTTCTTCCAGTAGGCATCCGAACCACTTGTGTGTTTCGCCGGCGGATCTTGAAATGAGTCCCACAGCGACGGCTTATCGCGCTCTTTGCTGAGGATTGATCGAAGTTATTAATAATTAAGTTATTACTAAATTCAACTCACCGACTGCGCCCAAAATAATCACTCTCGTAGTCCGCGCTCATGTCTTCAGGCGACCATTCACGTTTTCCAACTGAATCGCAGCACTCTCGCCAATTATTGATAAGGCAGCAGCACCAGCAGCAGCAGCAAAGGTTACGAATCGACGATATCATCGAAGTGCGTAAGTTGACAGCATGTCAACAAGACGCTCCCGATAAGGCGCATGGCACAGAGACCGCTTGTCACTGCTTTAATTGTCGCTAATGCACACCGCGACTCGGCATCACAGCAACTCATAAAAAAGTCGCCCATTAAAAGTGCACATTACCTACATAAAAATCGTTTGTTTGCAATTTACAATTACTAGCCGACTTTTCTAGGTGTGCTTATCAATTTGGCCAGGCAATGGATTCATGAAAATGCAGTCTATACGAGGTTTTTGAATCTTCAGAATATTAAATATATCAATGCTTAACGGAAGTAGGTAGCTACTACTTCAAACTTATCACTGAAATTAATTTTGAAGTTCCGGTTTCAAGTAAAACTTGATGTGGCTCTTATTTGCCTCAGAATTTAAGCAATTAGTGAATGTATCGCATGTCTAGAACAACATTGAAAGTAGATCATATAAATTAGCATTGAAGGTTCCCTTCATTACGCTTTCCTCCAAAAACCAATTTATTTTCATATATATTTAGGAAAAGTTACGAAATTTGAAAACCTTAGCAATAGAAACTTTTCCAATTCAACAAAACTGCGCAACCAACAAAATTCAAGTGTGCGTCTATCATGAAAAAGTTGTAGCATAGTTTTAGTATTGCCAATTAAATGGTTCGAAACACCGCTAGTAGACTAGTTAGTTATTATGCTTTGTCACAGATGGCGCCACTTTTAGTTTTGCTATTATCCCCGAACGTTTTTGAACTTTTCATCTTTTTAATCGGCGTATTTTATTTAAAAAAGATTTTCTTGTATATACAATTAAAAAATACCATCAAAATTGTTTTGTACTAAAATAAAATCGACACTTTCACTTAATACTAATACAAAAACTCAACAAGAAATGCTTTTCGCTTGACAACAAAATAAAATCTTTGGCAATGTCAATTGCTAGCAACCATTGGAACCGTGCAGTTCGTTGAATTACAATTGATCAACACATTTTTCTAGGCGCGTCCTCCTCCTCATTCAAATGTCGCGCTGTATTCAAGTCACGGGCATCCTCCATTGTGGTGGGCAAGACTTTATCGGCCGTCTCGGGAAATCCGAGCGTCAAGAAACCGCTGACCAGAGCAAACGTGGCAAATAAAATCGAAGGTGCATGCTCATAGTATTTGGCCTGAATATACAAATAATTAGGTGGAATTTAACAATTGGGCTAACTGCTACTTACCAGCAATGGGGTTTGCGGCGCTAGCATAGATCCGATTCGGCCCACCATGGAGCACAGAGATAGCAAACTGTTGCGCACATTGGTGGGAAAGATTTCCGAGGTGAAAAAGTATAAAATCTGAAAACTGCACGTTATGGCCAACTTTCCAATGAGGAACAAGGTCAGGGAGCCAGCGTAATTATCTGCAAAAGAAACCAATCGAAGAATTAAAATTGAAAATAAAATACCCTTCAATTTTGAATGGACGCACCTGTTCCGACGGCGGCTGAGGCGCCCATGCAAATGGCGCATAGTAACATGGAGCCGCACAGGGAATACCTTCTGCCAATGCGATCCATTATGATGAGTGGCAGGAGCAGGCCGGGTATTTGCACAAAGCCATTCAGCATGAAATTTGTGTACTTGCTGCCGCCCAGATTCACAGAGTTCAAGCTCAGCCCCAGAGCAATCAGTGTGTGGGTGAACCAGCAGAAACAACAGTTGGCGATGCGCCAAACGAAGAATTGGGCGGCCTGCCTAATCGGGTACTGGCTCTCATTGGCCTGCTGCAGTTTGTTGCGATTGTTGGCGAGCAGCTCATCCACCTGTTCCTCGGGCAGCGGTCTTCTATTGATCGCAGCTGCTCGCCGTAGAACAGAGGCCGCGCGCTTCTCTTCGCCCTGGCTGAGCAGCCAGCGCACGCTCTCGGGCAGAATCCAGAGAAAGAGTATTTGCAGAAAAGCCGGCATGTAGAGCACCCGCAGTAGCCAGCGCCAATTCTGGACGAGCGATGCCAGATATCCTAGAAACGCCTCGCCAAGTGAGTAGAAAATTGTGATGATTGTGGCAGCTGCCACACGGCGCTTGGGGCCAACCAGTTCGATGGCCAGCAAAAAGGCAGTGGGAAAGAGCGTGCTGCCCACAGCCATGTCCAAGAACTCGAAGCACATAAACATATAATAATTTGCGGATAGCGAACGAATGAGGCCCATAAGAGCGCTCAGGGTTCCAGCAATTGCCAGCATGGTGCGACGCCCGTAGCTGAAGGAATAAAATATGGATTCAGTATGCGGAAATTGTTAAGGATGTGTTTTTCCACTCACCGATCTGCAAAGAAGCCACCCAAAGGTATGCCCACAAACTGACCCACGTTGTTAATGGTGCCCACCAACGAGAGCTTCCACTCGTCTTTGCAAAAGATGCCAAACTAATAAAGAGAAAAATTCGGTTAAGTAAAGAATAATTTTAAATAGCAATAGATTCATAAAAATAAGGGAAAATATGCGAATATCTCTTTCATAAATGTTTATTGAAAGACAATCTGCGTACGTGCCTCGTCTGCTCTTTCCTGCTATTTATTTATTTAACTATTGTAGTTTTGTGCTTCACAGGAATTGTTGTTGAATTATGCAAATATAATTGCAAGGAATTCAAAATAAATAAATTCAAATGAGCAGCTATGACAATTTTAAACAATTTTAATTTAAATTTAATTTTTGAATTCTTAAATATTGACATATTTTTTCAAATTGAAAGCATAAATATTTTCAAATGAAAATAAAATAAAACATAAAGTTTATACTTACCTCATTGGATATGGTTTTCTCTTGATCACGAAATTTAAAATCTATGCCACAGCTTTCGGTATCATTGCCAAAATACTCAGGCGCACACATCTCACTCGAGGGATCGGCAAATGCTATAGTATCGGCGTTCACATAACGATTACACGAATCCCAAGCGGAGCTCTTGTAAGGAACTGTGAAATTCAGCCAGGGCTCCTCATACAAACTGCTCGGGCTGTCGCATTCCGTTATATTGCACCTGAGAAAAGGCGCGTGTTTGATAAAAACAGAGAGAGATGAGACTGAAATAATCACCTGTGCACCACAGTGCTGGCAGTGAACACATATGAGATCGAAAAGAAGGCATTGAACACCATCGGCACACATAACAACACATAATTAATTATCTGAAAGCGTCCGAACTGCCCAATTCGCACTAAGATGGCATCCAGAGAGTTATCTTCGCCAGCGGATGCCTCCACATTCTCAGCCTCAGTGTGGCCATTGAATGTTGCCGGATTCTCGTTGCCGGCCGAGCCGTTTCGATTATCTTTGTCGTTGGACATGTGCTCGATTGTAATAAACGATTTTAAAATTCAATTTATTTTTTGTTTTGTGTCAATGTCTGGGAGTCCACGTGTTAAAATTCACTTTTTATGAGCATTGAATGTGCACGAATTATAAATATGCCCCAATACTCGTGATCTTTTTATAGCGCATTATAAGAAATTCGGTTTTAAGATAATATCACGCTCCCGGCACTCTGGAACGTCTGACTTCGAGCAGTGCAGATCATTGACTGATTCGTGTAGTGCTTCCCTCCACTATACACTAAATAGCGGGCATATGGCCTATATACATATATGTTATATATATATATATATATATATATACGTATGTAAGCTGTAAGGTCATTCATTTACTACAAATTTTATAAATAATGAATATAATAAAATGAGTTTACAATATTTTTATTACTTACATTAAATAGATATAATTATATAATAATTATTATATTATATATGATGATTATATACATAATTATATAAAAATTTTTACATGAATATAAATAACTGAATTTAAAAACTACTTCAAACTAAATTATATTAAATTATTGTAAATTTTTAATTTGTTACAATTTTGAAATTTTTCTGGCAATTTTATATTTTAAATTGTTATGAAAGTATTTTAAAGAGTATTTCAGCATACAGCGAACTTTTTTTTTGTTTTTTCAGTTTTCTCTCTTCTTTGTTAGTTTTTCGGCATGTTTTTTTTTAGTCTGATAAGAGATCCGCTCTCTCTCTCTTTATGTCAAAATGTACTACATAGTTTTATTCAGCAGCTCTTTACTATGTCTCTCACGTCTGCTCTTATCTTGACCTTATCAACTAGTCTGGTGGATTTCACAGATAATTCTGTTAGCTCAACGCACTTACCTTCTGCACCGATGAACGTAACTGGTTTCAGCCCATGATTATTGATTGATAGCAAATATAATAACAATTTATTATGTTGTTATTGTTGCTGATTGCTTTTCATTAAAAAGCAGCCCCAGACAGTTGGGGCAGAGCTACAATTCTGAATGGGTAACTTTATATATTGTTGATATTGTTATAATTACCTGTTAATTTGTTGTCAGATCTTCTATGGGATTACCAAGAAATATACAGTAACAATGTCTATAAACTTATTTAAAATTATCTACAAAGTTATAGGAATTGTGAATTGTATAAAGTGATTTATTCTCCAGAGATGATATACAAATAAACTTAACGTACGTAGGATAGATTTATTCGACTATAAAAAGTACTGACGTAATACTACGAATAAATTGGTAACTATTTGATACTATTCGATGATATATAGTAGTAAAAGAAAGATCTAATCAGGTAAGCACTAATGAATGAATGATAAATCACTGCGTAAGTCTGAATTATATGCAGGAAATCGATAATATGTGATTAGTAAAATAGTTGTTGCTGATTTTATTGCTTAAATTGTCTTCCATTTCTGCACTCAAATATGATTTGATAAGATTAACAATTAAGATTGCTCTAGCCGGGAGCACCAGACTCGGAGATACCCTGAACCATTTTCGTTAACCGTTTTGTAATGAAATTTAAATCAATAAAACATTAAAATTTGAAAGACATAGTATTTGGAGTCCAGTCGAAACCAAATTTGAAATAAATAATTTAAAAAGCGAAAATTCAGACGGACAGCACAAAATCGACTCAGTTAGGGATTCTGACCGAAAATATATATAGACTTTATTAGTTCGGAGAAGCTTTCTTCTACCTGTTACATAAATTTGCACACAACCAGTATGCCCTTGTTGTCCATTTTGTAATGGGTTTAGGGTATTGGGTAATAAACGATAGTTGTCCACTTCAACTGGCTTTACTATTTGTAGACATGTATATAAAGCTCTGATAACATCAAACACGAGTCGGACAGTTATCAGTATTCGACACTTTAAATCTAAATTAATATTTTTGCATGTCATTCAATACCTTAAATATTTACAATACCTAAATGAGCCCAAATATTTGCGGCTATTGCCACTTTCGGCTGCTTAGATAGCACTTTTTGTGGGTGCTGATACTTTTGGCTGACTTTTGTCCAGGGCACGAGCCTCCTCCAATGTTGTGGGCAGCACTTTGTTGGAAGTTTCAGGAAAAAACAGGCTTAAAACCGAACTGAGAATACCAAAGGTGGCGAACAACAAGTGTGGCGCATATTTATAGTAGGGTATCTAAAAGTAAATTTAATAATATTATTTTGTATAATATATTATTGGAGTGTGACCCACCAATAGGGGAGTTTGTGGCGCCAGCATGGACCCAAAACGACCTATCATGGAACAGAAGGAGAGCATACTATTGCGACAGCTGGTGGGAAATATTTCGGAGGTGAAGAAATACAATATCATAAAGCTGCCCGTTGAGGCCATTTTGGCCAGAAAGTACAGATACCACGACAGCGTTGGACAAACTAAAAGAAATTAACATTTATTAAGCCCTCTAGTAGGCAACAAATTATTCTCACCGTTATCCAGGAGGAGCATTACTAACAGCAAAATAGAGCAGGTGCTCAGGCAGAGACTCAACGCCCAGCGTCTGCCAATGCGATCCATGAGCAGCGTGGCGAGCAGGATGCCCGGCAACTGCATTAATCCCGTCATGCTGAAGTTATCGAACTTGTTGCCACTTAGACCACTCGCATTCAGACTGAGGCCCAGGGCAATGAACGTATTGGTGAACCACACAAAGCAGCACTGGGCAATCCGCAGGCCGAGGACACCAAAGATTTGGCGAGCACTGTAGTGACCGCCAGCTACCAACGACTTGGCCAACACCTGCCGGTTCGTGCGCACCAGTTCGTTGAGCTGCGCCTCGGGCAATGGACGCTGATTAATGCGCGCCACGTTGCGCAGAATGTGGACGGCCTCCAGCTCCCTCGATTGACTCAGCAGCCAGCGCACGCTCTCGGGTACGTAGCAGATGAACATCAGGTGCAGCAGCGCCGGCGTGTAGAGCACGCGGAGCAGCACACGCCAATCGAGAACATAGCTGGCCAAGTAACCGAGTGCGGCCTCGGCCAGCCCGTATGTCAAACTGATGATCATGGCGGCCAGCACGCGACGCTTGGGCCCGACCAGCTCGATAGCCAGCAGGAAGGCGGTGGGAAACAGGGTGCTGCCCACGGCCATGTCCAGAAACTCAAAGAACAGAAAGCTGTAATATTCGGGTGCATGCGAGCGTGCGAGTCCCGCCAAAGCACTCAAAACCCCGGACACAACCAGCATTGACTTGCGTCCATAGCTGCGATTGGGAGGGTATACTTTAAGACGGTCTAATCTCTATACTCTAGACTCACCGATCTGCCAAATAGCCGCCCAAGGGTATGCCCACGAACTGGCCGACGTTGTTCACTGTGCCCACCATGGACAGTTGCCATTGATCCGAACAATATATGCCAAACTAAAAGTGATTTTATGATTAAATGAAATACAATTTAATTTGATTTACTTGAAATATAAACTGTATTTTATATATAAACTGATTATTTGTATTATGAAACTATAGTATAATGGGTTTGTGCAATGTTTGCCTTGCTGCACACTCAAAGAGTCCCGTGTCAGATAAATTTGTTAAGATTTTTTAAATTCGATTTAACATACATACATATATATCAGATTTCAAGCACGTTACATTTAATTTTGTATTTAAAGTTAGTTATTTAAAAAAAATAATGAATGTTATTATGCTGTAAACAAGTATTGCGCCATCGGTTACAACCTTTTTAATTGATTTTTTTTAATTGATACTTAATTATATTGAAATGGAAACATCAATTTACTCGATTAATTTTTTCAGTTGGTAACGTTCACTAAATGCTCATTCAAGTCAACTTTCAGCATCCCGTTAAACTCACCTCTGAGGCTATGGTTTCTTCGTCGCCCTTTGCCTTGTAGCCCGCTTCGCAGCTGACAGAACGACTTCTATCGAAGTGTTGTGCCCCACAGTGTCCATCATGACCCGGCATCACCTCGTAATGGTGACACTGATCCCACACTCCAGTTTGCTGGGGTATCGTAAAGTTCAGCCAGGGCTCAATGAAGCTGCTATTCGCCGTGTCACACAGGCTGATGTTGCATCTTTAAGGTGGTGGCAATGATTGACTAAGCGGCTGCCACGAAATAGACGCCATCGCTCACCTGTGCTCCACAGTGCTGGCCGTGAACACGTAGGATATCGAGTAGAAGGCATTGCATATGATGGGCAGGCAGAGCAGTATATAGTTGACAATCTGAAATCGTCCGAATTGCCCGATGCGAATGATCAGCGCATCGAGGTGGTTGTCCTGCTTGGCGGCCGCGTATACGTCCGTCACCTCCTTCCCCACGACTGGCTCCGATTTTGTCATGCTGCAGTCAGAGAGGTCTGTAGCTAACTGAATTGCTCTGTGGCCCACTTAAAATCTTGGAGCGCGAGTCGCGCATTTAATTGACCGAGTTATGCATGCCGAGCGGGGCGGCCCGGAGAAGGGGGTGGGCAGTTGTAGCAGGTTCTTCGCAACTTTTTCACACGTTTTCAATTACCGCCTACAAAAGCGTGTCGCAGCATCTGAGACTTAATTGCTGGCTACTCAAATTTTAAGCACTGCAACTTAGCTCTAATGCAATTCTCATAGAGAAGTTGTCCGCATTATAAAAGAATTCAATGGGCGCTTTATTATACAATTTATGTACTTTTATTGTTAAACTTTATGCAAGAATTTAAAAAATATCACTTGATGTTGGAGTGTGTGTGTGTGTTTGTATATGAGATAGAGAGAGAGTGCTTAGCTAAAAATACAAATACAATACCATATTTAAGATTACTAAAGCTTACTCAAACTGTGAACTTAGAATAAACATAAAGCAAGTGCCAGAGAACAAGCCGGAAATTTTAGCACTTGTTCTCAATAACAGCTTTTAAGATATTTTTGTTTGATTCTTTTTGTTTTGTTTTTGTTTGTTTTTCAAGCCGTTTAACAGACCTTTAACTGGATAAATATGGCGTGCTACTAGCGAATACTGCATAAAAGTGCCTACCTTAAATGTACAACCTACACGGGTTAGTCGTAAATCGTTTCTAAAATCACCTTTTTGAATACCGACCGAAATGTTGCGTTTGTTTCAAACAAAATATCAATAAATCATGCCTCGTTAGAGACGCTCAAATAACTACAATCATAAAAGTATATATAGTGTTCTATATATAAACTGATACATTATACATTTGCTGCTGTTAATCGCAACTACAACGTTTTTTGTGTTCTATATCTCTAGATAATATCAATCTTATGGATTCGCAATATGATAAATTTCCCAACTAGTTAAAAGAGGAATATTCCAAACAATCCAGACAAAATCCAGACTGTTTACAGATTATACATAGGATTACTGGTTGCATCAAATAGCTGAGTGCCCGTTGACTCAATCATGGAGCGCAGCGCGATGCTGCGTTGTTTGGCCACAGCTTTGCGCAATGTTAACTCAAACACGTTCTCCTCATCAATGTTATCCATGGGTAAGTGCTCCCTGCTGCCCACCGGCTGCTCCGTTTTCTTGAACACCAATTCCTCGTGCTCGTACAGTACACATGTTTCTGCAAATTCCTTGGCAAAGTATTGCGCCGTGTTCCGATTCTGTATGACCTCGCTGGGAAAACATTGCAGCAGCTCCTCGAAGCTCAGCTCCGCTACCAGGTTATTGAGAATTTCTGAAAAAAGAATTGATTTGAATATTGTTTTTTTAGGATACATATGTATATAGGTTAAGGCTCGATTAATGCAACCATCACAAACCTGCAATGTGTGTTTTCCAATTGGGCAACGTTTCCTGTTTGCTGAGTATCTTGCGCAGCAGAGACTCCCAATGTTTGGGTGTAAATCCACAGGACTGTAAGCAGAAGAATAGTTCGTTTAGCAAAGTGTAAGTAAAATTTTATATAAAAGCACACTCTTACCTTGCCATATTGCCACAAGAAGGCGGGACAGAAGCTCAACATATAATTTATGGCCAAATTCTTAGGTAATATGATCACCAAGAAGCTATCAATGCCCAACAAATTCGGGGCTTTTTGTATAAAAGCCAAAAACTCAGATATTATCTCTCGATCCACCTTGCTGGATGCCAGCAGACTCTGAATCTTAAGTGTCAAAGTCAAGAGTTCGTTGTGCCAGGCCGTAAAGCGCACTTCAAACTCGCCTTCATCCTTTTTGGGGTAGCTGAAATCGCCACGCTCAAAGGGCGGCAGCCGATTTAAGTATTGCGGTCGTTCCAGCAAACAGGGTATGGGTCGTATGTAGGCTTTGATATGCTGCTCGAAATCCTCGCCATCGGCCAGTTTATAATCGGGAATGTAGGGTACATATATCAGTTTGTTCGCCAGAGGTTCGTTGGCGTGGCGTACGCTTGGCTTGCTGCAGTAATTGGGGGCCATGCCAACCATATATGCAATGCATTCCATGCGGAGATTCAGGAATTCCTCGCGACTGCTTTGTTGCTCCACATCAGCGGACTGCAGATCGGTAATGAGATCACTCAGAGCCTTCAAGCGGCCCATATACATGCGAAAGAGTATTTTGAGGCCCTTCAGATTTGTGGCAGCAACATCATCGTCGGGTTGCGGCTGTGAAAGCGAAGCATTGGAACTGCGCTTTTGATAGGGCGATCCAGCCTGCTGGTCCTGCAGCTGATCGTACACAATGCGCTGCTGACGGCCGCTTATTGAACGCTCATCGGGCACCGAGCTGGCGCACGAACTGGACAAAGATTGCACATCAGCCTCGCTGTGCAGCGAAGGTGCTCGCGAACTGCTGCACTCATCATCATAATCATCATCCAGCTGGGGCGGCGTTTGCGAGCGCACCTCGTGCGGCTGCAGCGATGAGCTGACATCGTAGAGATCATAGTAAAAGACTTGCAGTATGTTGACAAAGACCTTCTGCGAGGTCTGGTAGCCCTTCTGGCCAATGTGCGAGGCGATGTAATTAAGAAACAGCTGCAGCACCACGTCCAGCGTGATGCTGTGCTCGATGCACAGTGCGTGTATGAAGGCGTCGCTTATGGCCTCAATCAATGCCGGCTGCTCGTTGGCCAGCAGAATGGTCTCGCAGAAGTCCGAGAAGGAAACAATGGCACTCGGCGTGGGCGTTGACCCGCATCCGCCTGAAGATTTGCCCTTGGTTTGAGTGGCACCACGACGCGAACGCTTCCGAGCCGATTGCAGGGATTGCTGTTGCTCCGATAGCTGGCGACGCTGGTAGAGCACAGTGCTATCATCGAAGAGCACGTTCTTGTGCTTGATCAGCGCCACAGCCAGAGTGCGACGCGTGGACTTGGCTATTATTTCCTGGGCTAGCAGATAGTTGGACATGCGACAGGCAGTCACGGCCAAAAGAAGATTCTCATCAGGTGTACTTGGGAAGAAAATTTCTAAGATTAGCTGAAAATCTGTTTTAAAAGTGCAGTCTTCACTTACAGCGTAGTCAAGTTCTTCAGATAGTTGATCAGCTCACCGCTCATGGCATCCGCCACCACAGGCGAACTCAGCATTATTTGTGGTATATCCCCGGGCGCATGTTTGATGAACATGTTGAGAAATTCCATGGAAAGCGGCACCTGCTTGTAGCCCTGTTGCAGCACTCGGGCTGGTGTGAAATACGGCGGCACAATCTGGTGCAAAAACGTCGACTTCAGACGATCCGTGCCCAAGCCAAGCAGAAACAGTTTAACGGTATAGATAAGACCAACTAGCTGCGATGTTTCCACCACCTGCTCATTGTCCTCCAGCTCTGCAATGAAGTTGTTGTAAATGTCCACCAATTGTAGCTGACACATCTTGTAGAAGCCAGTTGCTTGCAAATAAACCTCTTGCTTATTGGAGCTGCAATAAAATAAAAAACGATTAGAAAACTATAAAGAAAGAATTAAACCGGAAAATTTAGTCCTATGAAACAACTAAGAACGTTACAGCTAACTTTAAAGTTGTTTTTTATACTTTTTGTGGCCACCACAATCAATTAAAAATGTAAATTTGGAATTCTAAATTTTGAAAAAAAATTTTTTTTGATAATTTATAAAGGGGGTACATGCTTTTTTTCAAAAATATCAAAAAAAAATTATTTTCAATAATGCATATATTTTAAATGTAGAATTCAAATAAATGAAAAATCATGATCAAAATGCCATCAAACATGAAAATCGGTTAA
>SCDY01001147.1:0-35889 GCA_004143825.1 Drosophila micromelanica
ATTTAGTGCCGAGAGTTTGTGTGTATGTGTTAAATGCTGGGTTCAGGGTATCTCCTAGTCGGGAGGTCCCGACTAGAGCAATCTTACTTGTTTTATTATTTTTTTATTTGTGCTTAAAAGTTTACAAATAATGTTTAAATGTACTTTGTACTTATATTTATTTATATGGTTCAATTTCGTATGTAACGTAATTTAATTTAGATAAATTTTTAGTTGGCTTTCCTTCAACCGTTTTGTCGTGCGTGTTCGTGTCACGACAACTAAACTTCATGCAGCTCTGCTTTTGCCTTCGTGCTGGCGTTGAAATGAGATTTCAGTTATCAAGTATGCACGCCGATTGTGCCCCACTCCCCCCTTACGCGACGGCAAACCACAAACGAGCTCAAAAAGGTGTTCATGCATATTTAAAAACTTTACAGGGTGTGAAGTGGGCGCTTTTTGTTGTTGTTGTTGTTGTCGTCCACAAATCCATTCTGAAATTGGCCGAGTACGCTCAGACGCCTAGCTCTTTGCATCTGCATTGCAACAACAACAATAACAACAGCAGCCCAGGCTAGAACAGACTGGCCAACAAGTCGAGCGTAAACTTTTTCGGTTGCCGTAGACCACCCCACAGAGCCGCGTAACCCCCTCCAGTATTTCATTTTGTCTGCGCCTGAGTGTCTCATGTGCCTGGCACATGGTCGCCTAATGGACCCATGTCAAAAATTTAATGTGTTTTTTTTTTGGGTCTTTTTTATTTTTATTTTTGTGGCGGGTCAACTTTGCATATATGCCAAATAGCTGACCGCAGCCTTTTTTGTTGTTGTACGAAAGTGTTGGCAAATGTAAGCGAAGAAGAGGTGGAAAGAAGATAGATATATGATATCACAGTTAATTGATTTGCCAATCCAGCAACTGTGCAGAAGCATATCAAAGAGGCATTAGGGTAAAACTATACTCGAAATCAGCCAACTAAGTCCCATAATCTGTGGATGGTAGAAATGTGCTACTTTTTTTGTAACTGTGACCTGTTCATAAGAAGCCAAAATATAGTTAGTTTTTAAGAAAATATATCCTAAAGTAGCACCAATAAATAAATTATCCATATCTACTTTAAATGGATCACAATTAGTGAAATAGTTACTTTCCACATTTAAGCTTAATTGCATTTATTTCTATGGCTGAAATATAATTTAATTCTGTTCAATTTCTTGTTGGTTTCGGTTTTAAATGTGAATTCAATTACTTACTTTTGTTGTGCTCCATTAAATTTGAATGCGCCGAAAAGCAGGCAACAGAAATTGAAAATCGCCGGGTGGCAAATGCAGCGCAAATGCAACGTGTCAGCTTGGCCTAATTGCAGGCAAGACCCAAATCCAATGTCACCCACACACTTCCATTTACTACTTAGTGACGGGAAACAGCGCAAACATTGGCTTCACAGTAAAATCTGTGAAATTCTCTATAGTCTTTAATTCAAGCCAATTTTCTAACTAAAGTACATTTTACATTTTGGCTTTAAATTGAAACTAGCATTGGTCTTTAAATCGTTCAACTTGGAATATATATTTACTGTTAGATCCATAGCTCCCATATTTCATGTTTATTTTGTCATTTAAAAAAAATTAATTTAATTTAATTCATTTAATTTAATCCCACTTATTTTTGCAAAAAAATTTTTTTTTCAAATTTATAGATTTGCGTCAAAAAACCTACCAAAATTGACAAACTTCTTACTTGGATTCATTTTTCGGGTGTGTTTGAAATTGATATTGAAACTGATAACAAAAAAATGCTATTTCATTTACAGCATAGTTTTTTACGGTGCATGCATAAATTCACATTTTCTCTATAGGCATAAGCTAGGCCGTATGTATATATATGTTTCCTATTTCGATCTCATTTTCTGACACATTGTGCCACACAAATGTTAATTAACATTGCGGCTGCGTTCATTGCATTTGCGGCGGATTAAAGCAGCCCAAAAGAATCTATGTGAGCTAAAAACAGCTGCAACGGGTTTTTCTAGTAAAACTCTAAATGAGAGAAATCTCTTGAAGCTAATCAATATATGTATGTAGATAATACATATTTTATTTAGATGGGCTTCTTGTAGTGTTAGCCTGGCTGTAACCAAGTTGTTACCTTTCTAAAATGCCTGTTCTGTTATACTCTGTATCTATTGAAATCTGATAGGGTATATTGACTTGTCCAATGTATACAATGTAATGCAGATAGATGTATGCATTTCCGAATCCATAAAGATGATATATTCTTGAGTCGATCGTATGAGTTTAATTTGTATCTGTGTCCAGGGTATCTTCTAATCAACCACTCGGTGCTAGTACAACTTTTTTTATTGCTTATTTTGTTGCGACTTGTCTGCTAAAATAAATTATTCAAATTAGTTCTCGTTTTGCATTGAAAAGGGTTTGATGTGTGGGCGAATGTGGGAAACGGTCGGCATTGGTCATGGTTGGTCACCGGTTAACGGTAACCGGTATTCTGGTTAACCGAGGAAGGTTTTACATTTGCGGTCAACAAAGCCAGGCGGGTGCCTGTGTGTAAGTGTATGTGTATGTGTGACACAGCATAATTAAACTGCAAACGTTTGAAAAGCTTTTTAATGTTATTTTTGGGTCGCATTTAAATACTGTCAGTTTTTATGAAGCGGTAGGAAAAATAATATAAATAGAATAAAATTAAAATAATTTCGGTTAAAACAACAATTTTTCGATGATAAGCAACTGAAAAATATTATCTATTAGTAATGTTGATTCAAAATGATCAACAATCGTTCGAAAATTCTTAAAAAAAATTTATTAATATTTTTTTTTTTTAAATAGTTAAGCAAATTATGCGGTTATTTTTACCGTAGTAGGTTTTGTTTAATATTTTTCTAACCCAAAACGCTGCCAAATATAGCAACTGCCTTTCTAGTTTTAATAGAGTATAGTTCATAAAAAGTGCCTTAATTTACAATTTAACTTCGGGGCTTTTAAATACCGCAAATTTTTGTAATAGGATTACAATTTAAATCAAGCAGTTGTGAAAATTCAAATGAATATAGAATAAATAAATTTTTAAATAAAAAAAGAGTAAAATGTTTATAATTGGCAAAATTTGATTGGACTGCGGAAATGCAGAAACGATTTATGCATGGGCGCATTTGTATTTCCCGTTGCGATAAGCCTTAAATTTTGGCCCAGTTTGAGAGGGAAGGGGGCCTTTATACAAGCCCGCAACGTACAACTTCAATTTTGAGCCGCACAGCCGCTGGCGATTAAAAACCCCTTTTAGCAGCCTTTTGCCAAACCACCAAAAAAGAAAACAAAAAAAAAAAAAATCACCTAACGTGTGCAAAAACATCCCCATCCCCATCCCCGTCGATGCAGGCGTGGGCCAAAAATTGCATTTGGCGACTCGGGTGGGTCAGCTGCATGAGTGGACAGCGCTGGCAAAGTGTTTTCATATGTAAAGATGACAAAAGGTAAAACGTAAACGTGTAAAAAATTGCATGCAAAGCGTTTGCCCAGAGGGACGGCGTGCCCTGTGTCCTCTGTTCTGTTTGCCATGTCCAGCGTCCTGTGCCCCGTGTGCTGTCCAGCACAGCTGGAGCAGTCGAGAAATGAGCAACAGTTCGTTTTTGGGCCGGAAAGCGGCTTTCCAGCGTGGTTTCCCCCAATTCGAGGCTGACGCAGGCGCAAGAACGATTCAATTTTGTGGTAAGAGGAAACGTAGTAGAATAATGGGGTAGAAATGGGAGCAGGCAAAAGGGAGTAGAAATAGAATTTAGAAATTGGAGTAGAAATTAAAGCTTAAATCTATACTACAGTTTCGTAGTGGAATGAGAAGTAGAGAAGAAAGTTATTTTAAAATTTGATTCGAAATTTAAGTTAAAACGATCGTTATAAACATATAAACAGTTTAAATACTATCATTTAAAATGGTACAATTTGAAGTTCAACTGCTAGTTAAGGCTAAACTAGACGACAAATGTTTGTTTAAAGAGGAGTAGAGAGTGTAGTAGAATTCCATTTTGTAATATTACTTTTGTTAAAAATTAGTTCGAGTTGTAAGATTCCAAGTAAATATTTTTTACATACCTTTTTGTGCTATATTTCTTAAGCAACCCATCGGCCCCCCTTCCCCACCACACACAGTAGGTCCTGGCCAACAGCTGTTGGCCACAGCAGCTGGCAGCTGACTGTGTTATCAGCCACCCGTCCAGTGCCCGCACCTGCTCACTGGAATCGGTTGCAACTGGAAGCCGCTGCATTCGTGCTCGCCGTCAGCTTCAGTTTCAGCGTCGTCGTCGCCGTTTTCGTCTTCGTTCGCCTTCGGCTGTCGGTCGTCGGCTTTCGTTCGGCTGGTTCGTGTTGTCTTGTCTTGTTTTGGCTACATTTCAGTTTCAGTTGTGGCCGCCGTTTCAGTTCCTGGTCGGCGTTGCACGTTAACGGTACCAAGCGGAGCGCAGCAAACGGCACGAATCAGAATTCGAACCGAATCGAGGCACAACAAGTGACGTTTTTTGCGATTTCATTTTCGAATTTGAGTCGCGAGCTCCCCCCCAAAAAAAAAGTGTTGACTTTACGGTTTTTGGCACAAGCTAATAGCTCCCCAGTGTTATAAGCCGAATATTGAGCCCCAATCGCTCGGCAATTGATCAATTTTATAGGAATTTCATGTTATGGGCCATTTGTATGCGCGACACTTTGGCCGATTGACGAATGATATTGAATATTAATTTTAGATCGATCATAAGGTAATGTCAAATATGTTTGTGTCAAGTGTTTGCAAATAAATTTTTAAGAGCTTCCAATTTGACTTTAAGAGAGAAACTTGGCGAGTTGTGTTTTGAAAATATAGTTTTAATATACATATTTGAGTAAATTGTTTTTAAATGTGTTTTTTTTTTTCGTTTACTTGTTGATCCGGCTTTAAACGGTCATACATTAAAAGAAAAACGCTGATCTAAATTTTTTGTGTTTTTGGGTTTTTTTAATTGAGATAATTTTTTTTCTTTCTTAAAATAAGAGTTCAAAACGTTGATTTGATTTTAAGAAATTTTATATATGTATTTTGTTGAGTATTTGAAATTATTTAAAAATAGTCGGTGCGTGTAAGAGAATATTTAAAGCTGATAAATATAATTATCTTTCAAAGCACTTGTACAAAGATAAAAACTCAAATGCCTTACAGGTGAACAAAATTTCGAATGTGTGGTAATATTTGTTTTTATGAAATTTGTTAATGGTATTCCACAATGTTAATGACCTCCTATGCTGAACATGTCTGTATCAATTTTTTTCATAAAAGCCTATTTTTATGGCATCTGTTAATAGGCATATACTAAGCATTTTATCTGTCCTCATAAATTTATAATTATATTAAGATGTGTCAAAATATATATTCATTAGAAAAATATCGTTATGTTGCCAAGTCGAACAGTTTATATTGAACAACCTCAATAAAGGTTATTAAATTCTTGGCAAGAGAATAAGCTAAGGCCACGTTTCTGGCACTTAAAAAAGATCAGTTTAAAGGCATATATAAATATCGGATTTTAAACATTTTTCGCCAAATTATCTTGAGTTACAAAAACAAAATCTCGTTACTTAGCCAATTTAAGACTGCATGTTTGGCTGTTATCAGCAGCTACTTAGCCAACATTGTTTTTATCAGCAAGCCCAAGTTGGCCCTAATTTGAACTCATTAGCGCACTGCTAATGACATCAGAATCTGTTTAATCCTGTGAATCCTTGCATAATGTCAGAGCTGCAAGTGAAGTCAACTCAAGTCAAGTCAAGTTCATCTGGCCCCAATTGTGTGTGTAAAATTTTGCATTACGTTACAATAATTGCAGCCTAAGGCACGTTTGCATGCCACACACAACACACACACACAACACACACACACCACAAACACACACACGTACTCTGGCTCGGCCCTTGTGTTTGCTTAAACGAGGCCTCCAGCCAAATCATAAGCAAAGTTCGCTTTGAGTCTGGCAGCTGCACCCCCCTTGGACAGCCCTCCCACCTGCTCCTTTCCACGCCTACAAAAACTGCATCCTTAAGCGCAGAATGCCGTGCCAGGAACTGCAGCAATAACAACAATGGCAACAATCACAATAGCAATAGCAATAACAATAACAAATAACCATTAAAATACAGGCAAACTAAGGCACAAAAATAAAAGTTCAAGTTGCAGTTGTTTGGCATACATTATTTATTTAGTTTATATTATAGACAGACGAGCATTGTACAAGGCGAATATACTCTATTTGCTTGACAAACAGTGTGTACAAATAAAAACCAAAATAGCAGTAATAATGCTCGAAAAAGCAGGAAATTCATTTTGGCCAAGGGATTGGCCGGAATTGGACTTGAGATTGGCCGTATTTCGTGTACATTTTGCAAACAGATTCCTGAACAGCAACTGGGTAAATGCATTTGGTCTTTATTCGCTCTCGCTCGCACTTCCTCTGTCCCTGGCTTATCCTTATTCACTTTTGGCTTGTTTCGCTCGCTTTTGTTGGCAATTTGTATTTCAATGGCTTTTGTAATTGAGTTGAAAGTTTGTTTTAATTTTAGAAATTTTTTCAAAATTGGAATTTTACTATCCTGTTGTAGTTTCGGGTAGACTAATACGACACGCAAGACTTTCTGATTGTATTTATAAGTACTTTGAATATTTTCGCTAAGTGAAATTAAGTTAATTGGCGTGCTTTGAACATCTCTTTGCGCTTCTCATATGCAGCAGTTAATCAGCGTGGCTTGAATATTATGCCATAGACTGAATTAAATGCCTGAGCTCGCTCAATAAATTTAACAATTAAGTTCATGTTGTCCTCGAACTCCTCTGAATTGCTATCGATGTAATGCAGCATCAACTCTCCCTTTTGGCATCCTTTGGGGCAGTCTTTCACCGTTCTCCTGCCATTGTTGTACGGACAAGGCTGGCACGCAGGGCTTACCCGACGACAAAGGCAGCAGCGACCGCTGGGCACCAATTAAAAATGGGGCTCATAAAACGTGGAAATTCCTTGGAAAATTTTACCGCAACAACAATAGTGTCCATTGATCAATTCGCAAAATGAACAACGTCATGCGGACAACTTTCAACCGATGTAGGAAACCCCTTCCCCCACCTCCTGGCATTGGTTCATGTCACGTCTTGGCTGTACACTGGAAGAAAATACCGCTACTTACCTATTTCAATAAGTTCTTTTACAAAACATCCATTTATAAAATTCCACAAAATCATTGGCTTTTTTACTTGAAATTATAACAATTCAGCTTTAATTGATCTCTCGCTGGCTTTTTGGTTATCAAGCGTGAAATTTTCGCTTGAATTAGCCGCATTTCAGTCACGTGTTAATAACAACAATCAAACGTCCAAGTCTCAGCCTCTAAAGACACCCACCACTTCCCATTAAGTGACCCTCAGCTGCTCTCTTCTTCTTAACCATCCCCTCGCAAATTGGAATGATGACGGCGCCGTGAATCTTGTCGTGACGCAAAGCCCCCAGTGATAGGTATAAACCTGGTACGCCCAATTGATTGTGGCTACGTTTTAGAGATTTATGACTACCGCCCGACTTGACAGCTGATTATAATATGCCCTTGCCGCCTCGCTGATCAAGAGCGGGTATGCACAGTTAGACAAAGGGTTAAAATTCAATGGGTAATAGTCAAACACAGTTGGTTCATTACATATTTGTGTCATTTAAAACATGGATTCATAATTCTTACTGCTGGAATTATGTTACTTTTTCAATTAATAAAACGAATCTGATACCGTAGTCTACTTTTAGGCAAATACTTGTACATTATTCTCGGTACTTTAATTGCGGTATGTGAAAGTCGATCCGTTTTAGGAATCCTTTTTCCCTGTTTGACGTTGTTTATTTGTGTTATTTATTAAAGTTGAGCGGCTATAACTATTGATGATAAGCTTTATATATAGATAGATATGTATATATAGCTAAATTATTGGGATAGTCAAAGCGTTGCCATTCAGCAATGCACTGCAACAAAAAATAAATTATTAAAAATAGTCATAATAACTATTATAATAAATTAAATAAAACTTGTTCAACTATAAGAAGAAGCTTAAGTTCTTAAGCTTTGGAATTCACACACACACACACACACACATGCATGTACCTTGTACATGCGTTGACAGACAGCTACTGCCACGCCCACTAACGCACGCACAACATTTCGCCCATCTACTTAGACTATAAAATTCCATGTGGAAAGTCGCGCATATTTGCGCTATTTATGTATTTTGATGCCCTTACAGAGGGTATTTTGGCTTTGTCAAACAAAACGAGATATATGCAAGTTTAAAGAGTATATATATTCGTGGTCATAGGCATAATTCAAGAACAACTTCTTGTTTCTGACAAAAAAATTACTGCAAGGGTATTTAGTCTTCTGCTTTCAGAAGGAATTCTGCTTTCCCCGTTTTTATGCACTTACATTTTGCAGTGTCTGCGGCATGCCGTCGTGTTTCCGCTGCCAATCCTCGCTTGGGGGGAGTAGCGAGGGGGGGGGGCAACTGACAGCGGCAAGCCAAAAATAAGAAAAATCTGTCAATGGCATTTTTCACTTTCCGCTGCCACTCAGCAGCAGCAGCAGCAGCAGCAGCAACAGCAACAGGAGCAGGATCCAGAGACAACCCTCTGCACTCTGCCCCCCTGCTCGGCCTCGAAATATGCCAAAGCGCGCGAGAATTGATTTAAACGCGGCAGCGAGGCGAACCAAGCGGCTAAAATGTAAGCGTAAATATCGCACAGACTATACATAAAACCAAGTTACTCGACTTGCCTGGCCAAACTAAGTATTCAAAAGTGAATTGTCACAACTGATACGCCCTATATACCATGACTGTTAATTATCATTAATTACATTCTTTTAACAAAAATCGTGTATTCACATTTAACTGCAAAATAGAAGAATGTAGAAATATATCAAAATCGAACAATTTTTGATAGACTGAAATTTGAACAGGGTATTTGCCTGTTGTGCACTCCCGACTAGAGCTCATTTTCATCCTGTTATGTTGTAATGGTTTAAGGCGATTAGCTAATCATTAACGGGCGTCAAAGCATTCAGCTAAATGTTGACATTGAGTTAAATTCATAGAATTTAGTTGGTAAAACCTCGGAAAATAGTTTTGCCACACGAAAATTCGTTATTTAGAAGCATTTAAATTAGCAGCTGCCAAGTGGGAAATGAAAACTGAATTTAATTAGCTGGCAAATGAAAGGAAAATATAGCGCCCAAAATACACACGCGTACACACACTCCCACACACACACACAAAAGGCAACACGTACTAAAAGGTACACTCAGAGATAATGTAGAGTCGAATCAATTCAGTTTTGTTAAAAATATTTAAGAGCAAATCGTTCTTAAATATTTCTGAACTGATTATAATCAGATTAATAATTATTAATCTTTTTCTTTATAATTTACATATTTTAAATATACAAAATTTGTCTGATTAAGTTGATTTCAGTAAAAAATATACAAATTTTCTCAGAGTGTAAGCTCACACACACACCCACACACATATATACACAACTCACTTTTCCCCATTTTACATTTCTATGTTTATTCTAAAAGCAAAATGAAAAGCAAGGAGAGAAAAGGAAAAGAGAAGTGTTGAGTGTAGACTGTGTTTCGATAAGAGCACAAAGAAAGACAAACAAAGACATCGAGGAACATATGCTACAGTAGACACTCAATATTAAAGACACCACTGATATATATATATAATAAATATATAAAAATAAAAAAAGATACAAATTTTGAAAAAGTATATTTAAATTAAACATAAAACTAAAACTGTATAAAATGCCAATTTATAATTTATTTGCTTATTACACAAAAATAGTAAATAATAAAGACATATTTTGCTTACATTTTATTAATAGTAAAACAATTAATGAGTGAATATAAGCTATGCAGTAATTACAATGTTTAGATAATTTGAACTGCTCTCAAATAGCTCTTATCTAGCGAGCTCTGTAATATATGTATTTATACATACTCCCATGTACATATTGATAGCTTCAATTAAGTGCTTGGGCGCATTTTGGGTTCAATTTGGCCTCATCATATGGGACACGCTCATCCACAGCCTCCATACTCCAATTTTTTTCTTCGTTTTTTTTTTTATTGGCAATTTCTCGTAACCTTTTTTGCTGCTTCACATCCCTGATTGTTGTTGTTGTTGTTCTTGTTGGCCGACTAAGCTGATGCATAAATATTTAAATTTGTTGTTGACGAAAATTGATAGGATTTAATGACATTAAGGACGATTCAGAGGCAGAATCGGAGAATCCCTCAGTCCCTGATATCACAATTCCATGTGTGTGTGTGTGTGTGTGTGTGTGTGTGTTAAGTGTTGTCTGATTTATGATGTCTGCACAATTTTGGCGCCATTAAAAAGCCATAAAGCCTGGCATTGAACAAAAGATAAGAAAACCTCACAAAAACTTCTCCAATAAAACTTAATTTTAATAATTGCTTTTTTTCGGGAGATCGAAGGATATGCATAGCTATATTATTTGGCCATCATTTGATTATCAATAAATTTACTTGACGTGCCACAGAGGAATAAATAGATTTTATTGTCGCTTAGTTGTTTTCGCCACCAATAAACGGCGGTTTATTGCCTGCTTCCAGCCAATTGTTATTATCTCTTCAATGTTTATTGCTGCTGCCTGCTTTACACCTATTTAATTGGCTCTGAATGTTAAAATTGTTTTGAAACGTGCGGTTCAATAAAAATGCGAACATAAATTTAATTATTTGTACACTCAATTTTTATTTGATAGTGGGAATATTTATATAGCTTTATATATTTATAGCTCTTCCAGCTACGATTTATAGAGCATTTTAATTTTTTGTTTCTCATTTAATATTTTTATTAAGCTGACCCTCGACTGTTTCGTACAAATAATATTTTTTGGCATAACTTTTTCTTCCACAATTGTTTGCATTTTCGTTTCACAAAGCTTTTCGCAATTCCAAGCTTTTGCATAAATCTTGCAGCAACTGTTGCATTTGCACCCCCCCTTTGGCCCCCTTTAGTCCACCCCATTTAAGAGTCCCCAATTCGACAATTCAAATGTTCGGAACTAATAAATTTGCCATTGGGCTCTTAGCTCGACTGCTGCGTTTTTTGCTATCGTTGCATATCGAAAATTTATAACGTCTGTGCGTGTGCCACGCCCTCCCACGCCCCCCTTTACAGTTTTTTTTTGTTTGTTGTTCGCTTCTGGTCTGTGGCACTGATAAGTGCACTTCAAATGCAGCTTCCTATGAAATACACGTATTTATACGCCGTATTTTGCAGAGGGATTTTTGTGCTGTTTAAGATATCCTAGCCGAACTCTATCATCCCAATGTCGATAGACATTTTACAGGGTAACTTATGGTTGAGCCTGTGTTTGGCACTCGTTAAGACCGTTAGAAAGTAACCAAAAATGTTGCTAAACATGACAACAGGCGCTGCTGCAGGCTCCCTCAACACTAACCAAATTGTCGCTTTGCATGTTGCGTATGTGTATGTATGTGTGTGTGTGTGTGGTTGTTGAGTGTGCGGTTGCATTGGCAAGCCAGGCAACCATTTGGCTGAATCTAAAGTTGTGCTTTGCCCCGTCCCAGCTCAGTTCGGCCCGCCTCGCCCGCCCTCGCCCCCCTCATGGATGCACAATTGATTGCATTGATTGCGCCAAGTGTCAGTGTGTGTGTGTGTGTGTGTGTGTGTGTGTGTGTGTGTGTGTCCTGAGTATCTGTATTCAGTGTTGTTTGTGCACTTATTGTGGCTATAATTGAATTTTATGGCCGCTTATTTTTATTGGCGGCCCTGTCAGCTGCCAATTTATGACACAAATCGAATCGTGATGTGTGCGTGGGGCTGTCGGGGCGTGGGGGCGTGGCTTGCCTGGGCATAAATAATTGATGCACGCAAATAGCTAAATATGCCCTCAACACAATTTGTTGTAGGTCGCCAAGTTAGGTTAAGTCTAACGACGTACAATCCTGGCAGCTATTGCTTATCATCCTTGACGACTTGAACAAATCAATATAATACAATTTTCATACACTGTGCACAAAGTTGAAAGGGCTTTATTCGTGGCTCGAAATTGAAATAACATTTTAAGGAAATATATAAATAGTTTAGTTTTAAAAAAGTTAAGTTAGTATAATAATCTGCTTTATATCTGTAAGAGTATTTTTTGTTATCAATTTTTTTTATATTACTGTGTGCAGAGTATTACACAGCTGGTTACAACCGACTCTAATTTGTTGCCTTTTTGGGTTATGCCTCAAATTATATTTTGGATAGCCTGCTGTGTGGCTGATGCAAAAATTTGCGCACCTGATGTTGGCAATATTCAATCGTTAGTTCCGTATTTTGTTTGTGGGCGTGGCTGGTCAGGGGCGCAGTTGTCCTCAGGTGTGAAGATTGGGGGCGAATTGATGTCCGATGGAAGTAGACAGCGGCATAAATTAATGGCAAACAACATGAAAAGTAGAAGCCAACAACAGCTGCAACAACAACAACAACAACAACACAAAGAACCCAATGACCTAGACACACATCGCTGCGCTCATAAATCTCAATTTGATTTGGGTTCCACAATGTCCTGCCAGATAAAAGCGATCCAATGATTCAACGTATCATCAAATTTTACTACGCTTTTTCATCCCGGCTATTTATTGGAATTGTTTCGTTGTCCTTCGCGCCTTAAGGCGCCTTTTGTGCATACTCCTTGTTTTTATTTAGTTTGCGCAAATGGCTTGTGTAAATAAATGTTGCACAAGCATTCAAGTCAAACGATATTACTAGCTAAAAATTAAAATAAATCTTTATTGAGCAACTTAAGTAAAAGGTAACTTAAGTAAATATTAATACATTTATTTGTTTTGTTTTTACAAGAATCGGAATTGATGATTTCATACGGCAACAATATTCGGCTTGATTATTTTGAGGCTGTTATTAATACATATGTATTTGTTACTTTTGTGAATTCGCCTTCTCTCTCTTTCTGCCTTCTTTTGTGCCCTTTGCTTTGGCTTTGACTTTTGTCCAGCGTCGACCTAAATCAATGACTCTTGTGTGCACACATGTGTGTGTGTGTGTGTGTGTGTGTGTCACGCCTCATTGCGTACGCCCCCACACAACTTGCGCCCTCTCTTCCCCAGTAAATTGTTTTGCCATTGTCAATTTGTATTTAATTGCACGGCAATTAAAGGAGACTGCGGCAACTGGGCGTGGCAGGTGTCTAAAACAATCAAATGAGCTGTCGGAAACCAACACAACTTGCATTTCAGTGTTGCAAAGTGTTGCAGGCGCCGAATGGCGTTTTGTACGCGTTTCGCTAGCGTTTAAAAACGCGCGGTCAGCTTGTGGCTGGCGGTTATGCATCAGCGAACAAGGATAATTGGTTTAGCTAGCTACTAATTGCAGCTCTGGCGATTGGCCCCGGTGGTTGGAAGGAGCAGCGGCATGGGGCAGGGGGAGAGTAGCTTTTTCTCCTATTTTCTCAACGACAGTAGCTAATGAAATTTCTAATAAAACCACACGAAGCACAGAAATAACAACAACACACATACAAAATCATTCTCTCTCTTTCACTCTTTGGCCTTGTTATCGCAGCATCGCGTCTTAATTGGCCTTCCCCGCTAAAGCGAATTTAATTTATAGCCCACGCTGTACTCGTAAGCCAAGTTGAGCATGCCACGCCCACAATGTCAGCTTGTGCCCTGCTGTAAATTATAACAAGCTAAAATGTTGTGTGAGAGGTTAAACAACTGCATCATACACTGTTCACAAAGTGAAAAAGAGATACACAAGTTTCAAATTAAATTAATTTAATATTAGTTAAAAAAAATAAACTATAAAATTAGGTATACAACAATATTGAAATTAATTATATTTATTTTTACGATATATTTATGTAACATGTTGTTCTTGATCTCGAATAATTGTTTTTCTAGTTTTCAAATGCAGCAAGGCAAACCTTACACAAAACAAATATACTCCTTATAATTGGATATGCAGTGTATGGCAAGCAAGCGGTGTCTTGTCCCAAATGGCCGCAACAATATCCTGGCCAGGCGCCTTTGTCTCCGCCGTATTTTCGGGCAAGGACAACAGAAAAGAAATCAATTATGTGTGCGAGTGTGTGTGTGTGCGAGTGTGTGTGTGTGTGTGCGAGTGTGTGTGTTTGTTGAGATAGATAGATAATAATGAACGATAAGTGTTAGAGTTGCCGCCCACATCCGTCACGCCTCAGTCTACAAGTCCTTTGCACAAACACACTCACACACATTTGCAGCCTCAGCCGCTTCCTTCGGTTCGAGGACCTTGTTTGTTGCCTCTTCTTGCTGTTGACTCGTCCTGAGTGCATGTGTAAATTTAGCTAACGTTTTAAGTGCCAACTCTCTATGACAACTAAATAATTATGGCCAAGGGGGAAAGTGTTAAAGGGGGTTGGGTCTCGGTGTGATTAATGGCGCGTTCCAAAGTGTTCCGTGAATGAAACAACGCCAGATGTCTCCGTTCAGCTAAACGAAACTCAAATGCTCTACCAAGAAACAAAAATTGAATATTTGTTATAACATAAGGAAAACTAATAGTATTACCTTTATCTAAAAATTACATATACCTAAAATTAAATTTGATTAAAAATAAAATTTTGCATAAATGAATGTGAATCTGGGAATACCCGTAAGCCGTGTCAGAGCATTTAAATATTTGTCAAGTGCGTTCCGGTTCCTGTTATTATGTGACTTCCTGTGGCGATGGCCTCATTAAGTGTCTTCGTCATTGTGCGACTAAAAATAAATGGCAATTCGCCAGAAACCGCACTGTCGACTCACCTGTATATATACATATATACCATATATGTATATTTATCTAGCTGTACCCTTAGCTTTGCCCGTCTCGCAACGAACTGCGCAAAAAACGCAACTGTAACTGTGATTAATCGTTGAAGGAGCTGCTTGTCTGTCCGTATTTTGGGTGCGGCTGCAAAGAAAATTCACTTTTTTTTTGGGGGGAACTGGTAAATTCCAGTCAAAGGCATTTTACGCATTACATCAGCGCACAAAAGTAGACTACAATTGAGAGCTCTGTGATAAAATGGTTGTTCACCTTTTAAAGCGCAACAACGAATGCAAATTCAATAATTGTGGATTGTACATGAAATATGCGGCTTAAGGAAATCAATTTGCAAATTCAATTACACAGAATACACAAGAAACGAAATGAAATTAATTTGCATTAGAAGCCGTTCAAATCGGACCGAATGCTGCCTTGTTCAGGTCCAGAGCTAAATTCAAATTTCGATTGCCTTCAAAAATATTAGAGGCGTTGATCGCAGCAACAAAACGTAAATAAATAATACAAGAAATTAAATGAAATACGGCAAACGCAAATCAAAATGCCAACTGACACTCGTTGATTGCTGAGATTGCCAGTCCAGGGCATGGCTTTGTTGTTCCTGACACGTTGCAAATACTTTAACGCAAATATTTGCACAGCATTTTGCCAAAGGGCTCTCGTACAACCCGGCGTATACACAATGTGTGCTTTATTCCCAGCAACCGACTCACAAATTGCAGCACAAATAGCTCCGTTATAAAACATAAGCGTCTGCAACATGCAAAATGTTCCTTCTATTCATTAAGCTAAGCAAATTCAAAATTTTGACGTGCTGCATAGAAAACGTACACTCCATTACCCAAAAGCCAGTACCCCGAACTTTGTCAAAAATAAACCGATTTTTATCATGTGTACAAATTTGTTCATGTTTTGCAGCTATTAGGTATTTTTGGGTAAAATAAAAATCATGTTATTTTCGACACAAAATTTTTTTCGATTGTAATTGTCTTAATTACTATAATATCTGTAAAGCTCTTTCTTGCTTTCTTTGTAGCTTCCATATTTCAAACTAGCATTTTGATCAACTATTCTAGATTGATTATATACAATATATAAAATAAATGCATTTCTGAAAATAACATTAATTTAATTTATTTATTTAGTTTATGAATTTTAAGATACATTAATATATTGATGAAAATACAAACAAGCTGCAAATTGAAATTTGCTTTGACGCTTCCTTTGGCACTGAGATGCTTGCTGTACTTACTTTCGCTCTTAACACATTATCGAAATTAAGTATACGTCGTGGGCACCTTAAAGTATGCTTTATTTGTTTGTTGACTGGACGCAAACAGCGGAAAAGCGACTGACCAAAATTGACCCAAATACCTGCTCAGACAGTGGACTACATGCGTACGTTTGTTTGTTTGCTCGTAAATACTTGAATGATACATTCGTGTCAGTCGAAAAAAGAGAAAAAATAAAATGTGGGAAAAGCGGAATAAGTAAGCCTATAGCCGGAGCGGGCTGACCACCGGCTGACGTTTTGCTACCTTTCGCAGTTTTACGACTTAATGACTCTGCTGGGATTAATATGACTAATGGTGCGTTGCTTTTTGTTCGATATAGCTCAACTCGAAGTTCGACTCATATATATATATATGTATATTATATACATACATGGTATATATGGGCTTTGTGCAATTCATGGCCAAATGGCCGCCATTGACGTGCGGCACACTCAAAGACACTCTCCCTCGAATAGTTATGGCTCCGGGTCGACTTTGACTTCGCTTTGTGTGCTGGCAGGCCATTTATATATAGGCAAAAACAGATATATAAAGGTTTTGTTGCGCGTGCATGACTATGGAATATCCTCTATCACATAATAGAAACTATCCCTCTATTTCCCATTTAACCATTGAAGTATGCTTTACATTTTTAAAGTACCTGTTTGTTTCTCTTCTTCTTTGGTAATTTCTTAACTACGCTCATTTACCAACACTTACCGCAGAGTTTCCATAAAATATACTGACAATAAAGTTTACTTTTATTTTATTTATTTATTACGTTTTTATAAATATCCCTTACTATCCATGCATATTTTAAGCGTTCGTTTCCCAACACTCACTCCACAGCCAGTGTTGCCACCTAGTCAACTTTTGCCACGTATTTCAAACTTGAACACAATTTAAACGCACATTAAGCAGTATATACCTTAATGGCTTAACCAAAGGATATAAATAGCTATAAGGAGCGACAGCTTGAAATTTAAACACTCGACACACAGCTAAATTGGCCGTTTGGCTGTCATTAGCCGGCTGCAGCAACAGCAACAGCAGCAGCAGCACAAGCACCAATAACAACAGCATTAACACTAACAAAAGCAACAACAAAACAACTAAACAGTTTATCAAGTCGTCTGAACGACCACTTGAGCAGGGGGTCAGCGGTCGGGGTTCCGGGTCAACTGGCGCTGGGAACTGAAGGTGTTGCCTTTTATCTATAGCATGCATCAGTCAGTCAGGAAAATTAATTAACAACAACATTGACACTTGAACATTGGTCAGAACATAGAGACAGCTGGACAAAAAAATAGGAAGTGTGTGGGTGGGAAAAACTAAAGGCAGGCGGCGGCCACTCGTAGAGTCAACAAGCTGCTGAGTCAAGTCGAGTTCTCTTCTTTGCTCAGCGGCGCACAGTGGAAGCCATAAGGAATCTATTGTGCTTTATATTTACATATTCATGTATTTTGATATATTCTTCAAACTCTACTATTTTCTTTATAATTTGTATACTCGTACATGAGAAAAGTATGTTGATTTTGTCCGTCTTGCTGTCCGGCTGTCCGTTCGTTTATCTGTCCCCCGAAATACCTGAAAGCTCCAATCGGTATGTAGATTGGTGGTGGTGCTCTTATCTTACAAGTAGAATGCTTGTCACTTTAAATATTGGCAAATTTAAAATTTCTAAAAACAGAAATTTTCGAAAATAACAATAATAGTTAAGACCCGACTATGATATTCTTATTTGTTTATCGTGCTAACGTGTGAACGTGAGAATAAAGATAAAAATAATAATAATAATAATTATTTTTTAATTTTATATATTTTTATGTCATTAACTGACGATTAAAGCTATTTGTTCTAGATTGTTAATTTTTTTCCACTGTGTGCTGTTCCGTTTGCGGCTCATGAATTCTTTTGTCATTGTTGTTGTGACTTGTCTCTGACTACAGTTTTATAGAGTGGCCCGCACATGCACACGTTCACCCACGCACGCACACACACACGCACCCACACACTCACTCTCAAGTGGTTGGTGAGCTGGCCACAGGGCAATCGGCCTTAAAAATAGTCAACTCCAGAACGAAATGAACCAGTGAACCAAAGAGACCCAAAGAGACGAAGAAGAAGAAGGCAGAGAGGCGAACGAACATTTCCTTGACGTTGTCTGTGGTCTGTGTGTGAAAATTGTGGAAATAAATTGGTTTCGACTCTGCTGTTTGCGGTTTTGATCCCGCGCTCGCCATTGTGAAATATGTTTCAATTAATTATCCACGTTTCTGTTGGAAACAGACACAGTTTGATTTGTTCCGATATGCTTTCACTCGAGTCAAAAGTATTTTCCGTGAAAACAAAAGTATTATAAATTATTGGCAGATACTTTTTTTTTGTTTTTAAATAAAAGGCAACAACAGCAACCGCTTAAAAAGTTTTAAGAAACGTTTTGTATTTATAAAAGTCCATTAATTTAAATTGATGCTCAGCGAAACAACGTAATATTACGTTATATGAACGAGCATACTGCACACTAGAATATATAGACATAGATTAAGATATACTGTTATAAACTATCGATTTATATTATTCAATTGTGTGGCGAAACTTTAGAATAATATGCAGATTTCTCGTTGTATTTTTGTTGCTTTTTGTTTCGATTGAAATTCTGCAACTCATTGCACGTTTTGCAGTTTCCTTTTTTCGTTGCAGCGGAAAACTTCCGGTAATTTTGCGCCGTAAATTGTTTGCCACCAATATCCGTGGTGCTGTCGTCAACGCAATGCCCCGGGCAGGAGGCTATTGAAGCCAACGAGCTACGTTCGCCCCGTTAGCATTCTGGGCGTGTCCTTTCCTTAGCAGCGCCTATTTCCTGGCTGCGGCGTTTCCGCACCATTTTGCAATTTGAATTGGCACGTGAAAAGCTTTTTTGCCACTCGCATATGCTCCGGCTAATTACTATGCAACAACAACAACAACAACAACAGTCCAAGTACAGCAACTAAAAAGAAGAAGCAAAAGATATATATATAAGTATTTAGTGAAAATATGGAGGAGGATGTGTATGCGTCACTCAACTACGGCGACAGCGAGGGGGGCGACGAGGATGAGGATGACTGGAACAGCCTGGAGACGAGCGTTGAGCAGCTGCAGCATCTGCTGCTCTGGCCAGTGCACGAGCCAACAGGCAACTACAGCCAGCAGCAGCAGCAGCAGCTGGCCAATTGGAATGTCAGCAATGCGACCGCAGGCCCCACCCTCACAGCAGTGCCTACGGAGCCGCCGTTCGATGCCAACAACTATTGGGCTCTGCTGGCGCTGGTGCTGGTCCTTGGCACCGCGGCTGGCAACATACTCGTCTGCCTGGCCATTGCCTGGGAGCGGCGTCTGCAGAATGTGACCAACTACTTTCTCATGTCGCTGGCCATCACGGATCTAATGGTCGCCGTGCTCGTCATGCCGCTGGGCATCCTTACTTTGGTTAAAGGTGAGTCCTAAACCAAACCAGATTTTCTCTATCTTCATATAAAAGCAATATTCCATGTTCTTTCTACAAGCTAGGTGAATTCTCTGATATCAGAGATTAAGATTTAATTTATTGTTTTTTACCATTTCCGTTGTAAGATTTAACCTCTTATAAGGTGGATATTCGAAAATGATTCCAACACGTCTCAAATGAGTTTTTATAGCCCATCCGCTGAAGATTTATCCTTTTGTTTCTGGCGCTGCTTTAAGCCAAGGCCGTCCCATGCCATGGGGAATATAACAATGCAAGTGAAATGCGCTTGCAATCAACGTGGTCAGGCGGTGAACGCAAAGAGGAGGCTACAGCAGCTCGGCGCTTGTCCTTGGGCATCCTTGGGCTGTCGCTGAAGCTGCCTGTCAATGGCGGCAAAGTCGGAGCACGCCTCACCGATTGCATTATGTGTGCCAGATATTTTGATCAAAGCGACTAAACAAAAACCAGAACAAACTCAATGAAAGCGCCAGAAAAACAGTGGAAACATGAAAAGATGGCCGGGTGCAGACAATTTAATAAGCGCGACGCCTTTGTGGGAAGCTCTCAGCTAAGCTCAGCGCAGCGCCGAGGCGAACACAATGGGCAGACAGCGGCTCGGAGAAGGCGAACGGAACAAACAGAAACGTTTTTGGCTTCAGTGCAGCATAAGAATTGCATTAGACGCAGCGCTTTGAAGACCAGCATGAGTTAAGGAAGAGGAATAGGAATAGTGTAGAGAATACCAGTTATATTTAAAACATATGTTCAGTCGTTCCATTCTTTAATTCGTGAACCACTCACGCTCTTTATTTAGCTCACCAGTTGCGTGAAAACAAAAAAAGTCTGAGGATTATGGTTAGAGCAATGGGTTCTTACATTCTCTTCAATTTATATAATATAATGAAAATGTGTATAATTTAATAATAATAATACTTAAAGTTAGTTAAATAGTAAATAGCTCAGCAATTGAACCAAAGTGCGTTGTTCACAAATCGTTAAAAGAGTTCATTTTGACAAATCATTCAATTGAATCTTTTTTAAAGGCAATTTTGTTGTTGTTGAATGAAAGAAGAACTAGCAAGAGGAAGAGCAGCAGCAGCTGGCAGTTGGCACCAGGCACCCGCTGGCTTCTTTCTGTACTCTCACACACACACTCACACCTGCAGGCACAGCCTGCCAAAGTGAGCAATGCTGCCAGACGACGTTTGAGTGTGTCAACGCCCAAACGGTGTGCGTGGCGGGCGCTGCAGCTGCTGCTGTGCAAACAAATGGCAGCCTGTTATATCAAGTGTGAAAAATACTGCATGCAGCACAAGAAGAAGCACAGAAAACAACTAAAACTCGACTGGGAGATGCTCTGTATGTGCTGGACACTTCTTACCATGGCTTTCCGTTAAATATAATTTATATTGATTTTTGTCCGATGTTACATAGCCTGGCACCACTACAATATACCAACTTTCCATAAGTATAGCGTATAAAAATGTTATGAGACGGTTTTGGGTGTCAGAGCCAAAAAAAAAAAAAAATAAATTTGAATGCACCTCTGCCAACCTTTTAAGCCCGTGTCGGAGCAGTGCCGATAAGAAAGTGCACAGAGCGTGAAAATAATCGTGAATATCTTTATATACATATATATATGTATACACAGATATATATATATATGTATTTGATGCATACAAAAGCCACTGCAAATGCGGCAGTTGCATAAGAAAAGCTCTAAAATATAGTTTTCTAAAGGCCGCACAAGGACTTTGCGCATGAAAAGAATTTGCAATAAAATCCACAAAAAACTTGCACAACAGCAGCAGTAAACACTCGCTCCAACAACTCCCCCTCCGTATACTCCCGACGAAAGCAAACAAACAGTTGCTTTATGCCTTTGCACTTTCTGCCGGCGCCGGCAAATGCGCTAATTATGATTACATAATTAATTGGCTCAAAGCGTCAGTTAATTAATAACTGTAAGTGCAATTAATGTCGCGCATAAAGATGTGCCACGCTCACAGCACAGATAAATTGAATAACATGCAAAAATAATAATTTACAGCATTTTTCAAATAAATGTCGAAAAAAAAACAACAAAATATGAAAAATGTCCGCAAAGCGTCAGGCAAAAATAAATTAAGTGGCAACGCCAACAACAACAGCTACAACAACAGCGACGCATAATAAACACAAAGGCGGCCGCAAATCAAAAGCACAGCCACAAATAATAATAAAAATAATAATAAAAACGAGCGAGCACGACCACAAGAAGAAGAAAAGAAAGAAAGAAAATAAACAGCATAATTAATTGAGCGCAAATTGGCGGTGTTGAGATTTTTGCTGGCAGCCCAAAATAGGCGATGAAGTTTTGTTAGAGAGGCAGCAGCAGATGCTGATGAGAGACACAAAGAGAGAAAGAGAGTGTTGGTGAGTGGCGTACTTGGGATTTTCTAAGAATTAGGAGAGCAACAACAACACCCTACAACGAGTGATAGAAAGTGGGATAAAAGCGAATTTATCATTTCGATGCTGTTTGTTGTTGTTGTTGTTGCTGTTATTGTCAAAAAGCATTTTAAGCACTTAAGCTGTGACACGCACAGACAGCCAACCAAGTAGCCGCCGTGGAGTGGGGCGTGCCGCTCGTTGCCTACTAGAGAGATGAGCCTGCGCTTACCGGGGACAGCTTTAAACAAAAACAACCAATTTATAGGGCATGTGTCGCAGCTCAATTGAGTTTATCGCGCCAAAGCTGTTCCGCTTTACCGATTCGCAAGCAAATCGCTAACGTGGTATTTAAAAATTAAATTATAAGTTTAATTTTTGTTTTTATTCAAACTTAGATACTTAATCAAAATAGTAGAGGATTCAGGGTAATCAAAAGTAATGACTTCAATCAACAAGTTTTCTTTTTAAGCCGATATCATTTGAGAGTTCTGCTAAATCGAGTTGCAATTGATTTGGGGAACACATTCGCTTTGATTTGCCACTCAGTTTCATTCATTTCATAGATAAACGAGCCGCAATGAGCCGTTGCGAAATCTAATGCCAAAGTTTTGACAAAGTTTTTGCTTTCCTTAGCATTCGCCCGACTTTATCATAAATCTTTAAGCTACCCACCTGAACTGCACAAGAGGTGTTTGTGGGTGGCGGGGTGCCTGGTGACATGTCTACGCATAGCAAATCGAGGGCGCCCCAAAATGGCAGCTGTCGACTCGTGCCGAGCAGCCAATTAATTTTTGGGCCAGCCCCACAAACTGGCACATGACCACAGAAGGACACGTAATGAAGTCTCTGCAATGGTTTTTGTTGCTGCTGCGTTTAAAACACAATCGTTGCGTTCGGGCTTAAGCTCGGTGGTGGTAAGGGAAGCAGATGGGTTGCGAATGGAAACGGGGTGGAACTTGAACCCTTTTTGACAATCACTGAGGCATTTTTTTTAGCTGCTTGTGGTCAGACAACGCCCCACGCGAGCAGCAGCTGTTTTACATCCGCACATCAATCAAGTGCCCGAAAAGAAGGCGAGTGACGGGAATTGAAGTTGGTGCCTCTTCCTTGTGCTAGGCTTTCACTTTCAGCTTAGGACTTGTAGTTTACAATTTTGCATTTGCTCCTTTAGTTTCTTGTCTTTAAGAAGATGCCATTTTGCATATGGTGCCGTTAGACGCTGTGCTCATTGTCAATGCAAAGTCCTTTTTAGCTGTTAAGTGTTTTGTGTCCGCTTACAAATGTAGTTGTAAATTTGGGGGGGGGGGAAGTTGTTTCGAAAAAGATTTAAGATTATTAAGATTAAGAAAAGCATGTAGAATATATGAACATTTTCAGTAAGAATTTACTTTCAAATGTTCTTGAACAAATTCTGAAGCGATTATTTTTAAAAATTAACACACAAGTATGAAAAATAAGTAAAAAAACGGATATATAGTATTTCCTATTTAATTTAATTTAATGTACTTAAAAATTTTAATAGATTCTTTTTTTAGTTTTTGAAGTTAAATTTTAATCGATCAGCGGTACAGACTGCAAATGTGAAATAGTTTTAAATAGACCAAAGTCTCATTTGAACTTAAAGGTAGACAGCATTTAGTATTTAAATACTCTTTAACTTAAAGGTCGCCCGCTTTCCTCTCTCGTTGTCTTTCTCCTTCTCGTTCTGCGTGCGCTTTCAACTCGTTAACGTTTAGCAGCCAAGTGCAACAATCACTTTGTTGGTAATTGTGAATCCATTATAAATAAATAACCGACAAGCGCGTGGAGTGTGGAAAATTGTTTTGAATATCCATTAGTTATACAATATTTGAGTTGAGTCGATAACTTGTCTAAATTGCAAATAGCTGTTGGGCAAGCCAAGCAAACAGAAGTAGCTGAAGATACTATATAGATGTAGGAATAAGCAGGCAAATGCAGATGTGTTGCGTAGCGATGTAGTGATGAGGAGGGGAGGGTAACTGGCAGGGGAGAGGTAGACCGACAGGTAAACTGACTAACAGCCGACAGACATCGCAGAGCGCAAAATAAACACAGCAAGCGAGAGACAAGTCAAGGTAGTTAAGCAACTGGGCGCTACACAGGGGGGTGTTGAGGGGTTACGGCTTGGGGGCTGACAGGACATCAAGCATGAGACCAAGACCAAGAGCAAGAGCAAGACCAAGACCGAGACACTGTGCTTGGCTTACCTTGGTAGTCAATGTCAGAGCATTTGAGGCAAGCCAGGGGCACCCACAACAACACACAAGCGCATACACTTCAACATATATCTGTACATACATATGTCCACATATGTTGTAGACAGTCATCACACTCGCCATTTACTTTGTGGAAGAGCCCGACTGACTGACTGACTGAGTGACTGAGTGACTGATTGAGTGTGAGGAATCCGAGATTGTCAGCCACATTTTGTATGCCCTAACACTAGAAAACAAAGAAATCAATGTTCTCGCATTATTTGTTCCTTCCATTCTACTAGTTAACTTATATACTTGTTCACGAAGTGAATGGAGTATATTGGGTTTGTACATTGTCCGTCTTACTGAGGCGTTGCAAATAAATAAAATCTATATATATATATATTATCTTTAATTATCAAAAATTTTGATTAATTTTAATTTATATAATATTTGTTCCATTACATTTAAAAATTGTATAAATGTTAGGGTATCTATAAGCCAAATCGAAGGTGGAAGATGCAAATGCACTTTTATAGATTGTGTGTTATGTCATGAATATGTGTATGTGAGTGTGTCTGTGTTTGTATTGTGGCTCTGTTCCAAGGTCCTTGTAATTATTTAAATATCGATTGTTTTGCATGCGGCTTGTGGGCGTTGCCATTACTGGCCCCGCCCCCAATGCGAAACTGAGCTGAGCTTCAATTCATATTTAATTTTTTACCTGTAATTTCCGCAGTTCGTCGTTTGCTTCTTCTTTTAGCCATGTAATGCTAATGGATTAAAGGCTGCATTTTAAATAGCTCGCACCGTTGTCAATTTAATATTTAATTTTGGCCTGGCCCGGGCCAAGCCATTGTCGTGGCTGACTGCCTGAAATAGCCGCAAGTTCATTTGCCGCTAAGTAAGTGGCATGTAATTTATGTGCCTCGCTGACATTGCAAAGAGTGCGAAAGATTGCCCCAAGCCAGCCCAGTTCGTGTCCAATGCCCACGCAGGACACTGCACGCCGCGGCAATAGAGTGGAGAACGTGTCGTGCTTTTGTGACACGAACTAGAGTTATTAGGGACAGAAATGTTAGAATAATGGTATACAAAGAATACCGTATGTTGTTAATGTGCTAAATTATGATTGTACACTTAATAATTTAAAAGAAATATATAAAAAAAACGATTCAAAATGATTTGTAGACACCCAAACGGATGCCTCAAAGATTAAAATTCTGTTCTTGTTTCCCATTCGTGTTGTGTTAAAAAATGCGACACGCGTTCATCTCCAGCTCTGACTTAAGTTTTTTCACTCGACAAATGCGCGCTGAAAAGTATGCTATACTTTTTCTGTAGTCGCATTTGTCAACAATGTGTAGGATGGGTGGGCCGTAGGGTGCCATGAGCAAGGAGGAGGAGCTATTGCAGTTGGTGGCTGCTTTGTTCGTATATTTATTGAATTGTCAAGTTTGTTTGTATGGTTGCTTAGCAGCTTTCAAGCTGAATAGCGGCCAAGAACATCGAAAAAAGTGCACAAAAGGCCACAGACACAAGTCAATTAGGCTAAGTATATAATTTGATTTCCTTCAATTGGCTATAAAAAAAAAACACGTTTAAAAGCATTACTAAAAGAAATATACATAATGTACATATATTGTTCGGGAAACAGAATAATACTTCACGCTAAAAACCGCTAAAAATGCAGTCAATTAATTTAAAATATATCTTGTTTCTATGTCTTTTGTAATGTAAATATATTTACTTAAAATAGCGTTTCTTAACCATGTCTGAATTTATTAGATTTATGTACAAATTTCTTGGTTTTTTCGTTGAGTACACTTTCTGGAAAATCTCTTGAGATGTTGTTTGCAAATAGAATAAAAAATCGCAAATACATATATATAAGTAAAAATATGCTAAACAGCGGATGGATGTCGTTGCAGTTGCAAGGCATGAAGTATACGACATGCGGGCCAAACAAATTGTCTTCTAGGAAATGTCGGTGGGCGCCTTCAGAGCCTTCAGCCTTGGCACTGGCAACACTTAAGTGACAGGATATTAAATGATAACAGGCGACAGAATAACGAAGCCACCAGCAGCAATAACAGCAACAACAACAATTGTGCTAAACAAAATGTATAGAAAGCTCAATGCCTGCCAGGCCAAGAAAAGCAGAAGCAAACAAGATTACAACGATGCCACCTGGCGGGGATACAGCAAAGCCTGGGCTGGTAGGGATTGGCGGGTCCGGGGGGCTGCCAATGTCAGCTTTGACAATTTAACGCCACTAATTGAGAGTCATGGCGGCGATAATTCCAATTTGTGCACGTCTTCTGCGGGCATTCCTCAAAGCGATTGTTAAATATTTATAAGCAGTCGCTGAAAATACCCTACCTATACCAACTATCTATATGCTCTCACTGTTGGTGTCTGCAAAGAACGTGACTGGCATTGTATTTATCCTGATATATATTATTATTATTTTTGTCGGCTGTCTATAATTATTTATGGCAGGCCAATTCGCGATTCACGTGCCGCTCGCAGAATCCGCCAGCTGAACCAACAGCATTACGTATACGCCCCGTGCCCCGGCCAAACACGTGTAGCTGAGTGTCTGATGCGTGTGTGTGTGGGTGTGTGTGGATGTGTGTCTGGTAAGGTCGAGTTGCTTGTTGTCAGTTGTCGTGCTTGTCACACAAATGTGTGCCTGCCTGGCTTTACTTTTTATACCCTGTATATCCTTCCCATTGAAAAACGAGTTTAATGATTTCGTTCTAGTGCTTGTAACAGGCAGAGGAATTTGTCTCCGATTCTATGCACATATATACTTTATCAGATTTACTTAAATTTTAAAAAACATCGATCGATGCACAATATTTTTTATATTTACTTCAAAAACGAAACCTTTTAAGCTTGATCGCAGGACACCTATCAGTCGTGCATTCCCTCGCTTTTACAGTTTTTCTGCTTTAGTTGTTTGTTGCTTGGGCAACCCGCAAAGCGGGGCAGGTCCTAGCCGGACAGAACGCAAATACAATATGACGTTTCATTTGAATTGGTCCGGCGTGGGCGTTGCTGAACGTGAAATATGACTTGACAATGCCGCAATGTTGCCAGTTGTTGTTGTTCCCGCTGCTATGCTAACTAGGTGAAGCCCCCTTTTTTTGGGCGCAATGTCGTTAATCAACTCAAAGAGTGAAACTGGACTCGTCGTTGTAGCGTCCTGTCAGTGTCAAAGTCTGATTAATGAAGTGCGCATAGCGGTATCTAAGCTTAAGCTTACGGCACTTAGCAAGTGACCCGCCTAGAATTTGTGGAATTGATCAACTTTAGCCTAAGCTTTGATTATAATATATATTTATTCGGTTCTAAAGGGATTTTTACAATATATATTATGATACTTACTATTTATTTTACAGTTGTTTAACTTAAAGTTTGCTAACGCTAAGTAGCTTTAATTATAATAATTGCTTATGCGATTTTTACGAGCTACTTTTAAAATTTGAAAGCTTATCTCGTTCTTCATCTATTTAAAAGCTGTTTACCAACACTTGCAGCAGTTTCGCTCTTGGTTGGTAGAGTGTTGCCACCTGATTGTTATTCCTAATCGCCAGCAGTAAATATAATTAAAAGTTATCTGCATTTATTTAAGCCTGATAACAGCAGAGCAAAATTGCCAATCAACTCGGCTCGATCATTTTGCAATCAGAAAATGAACCAAGTTATGCGGCTGCTTGATTAATTAAATTGCTTGAATTTATTTTCAGAACTTATTTGCAATTGCAAGCTGTGTGTAAAATAATACGTATGTTTGTCCTCGAGCGTCCAATCAAAACACTGAGCAGGAAGACAATTATTTGTCTAATATTCATAAATACTTATATGTATATACATATATTACATCTGTTTGTCTGAACAAACTTGTGTATGTATTTTTCTACGCTATCTGCTCCAGTTTGTCATATGAGAATTCTCGGCACTCCAATTATTGCACGAACAACTGCAATTTTCATTTAATTAAATGGACACAGCCTGTGTCCAGGGCTGAGCGAGGGCGCACCCTATGCAAGCTTGCCTGCACCTCGCTCCTGCCCCGCCTCGTTGTTTGTTTGCTTTGCATATTTTTTGGACTTTCATTAAAATGGTAACACAAGCAGTTAAGCAAACAACAACAGAACGGACAAGGTGGTTATAGACGTAGATTTTTATTATCATGCTACATGAAATTGTGAGGTTATGTGTGTCCAATTTTGAGGTTATGTGCATGTGCCTGTGTTTGTGGCATGATTTGAGCGTAAAATTAAATTCTCATTTTGATTTGCTTGCTTAACCGACAGCACGTCCGCATTGCGGGCTTCAATTCAGTTTTCCACACTCAAAATTTTGAGTGCAAACAGTCGCGCAACAGTAAACATGGAAATTGACACGTGCCCGAAATAAGTATGTTAACCGCAAATATTAGACAGATTTTCGGTGTGTACACTGATAAAATTTGCCTACAATTGAAGGAAAAGGAAATACCTTAGACTTGCCTTAATTTTAGTTTAACGTTCTAAAAAGTTTATTTTTTAAAGATTTACCTGATTAAAGTCTACAAAAATTAAAAAAAAAACAAATGTTTTTAAGTTTTACGGCTTAAAATTTGACGTCCAATTTGAAGCTACGTCAGAAATGTCAATTTTGTTAGCAGTATCTGCGCGTCTAAGCCAAATGTTTCGGCTCTCATAGCCAATTACTGTATTTATAGAATGCCTTGGCTAAAAACTCGTCAAGGCAAATTCATTTGAATTCTGCATAAGTCCCAAACAACACGTACATATATATATTTATTTAAATATGTATGTATAAATATAGGCAAGCAGACAAAGTTTTGGCGGCTCGGGCTTAATGTGCTCGATAAATTTAAACGGTCTATTTTTAAGTGCCTTCAAGACAGGGCCATGTATACTGGCATTAGCTCGTAACTTTCTTCTAACTAACATATGTTGGCAGCGGCAGCCGTAAATCGGCTGTCATCTAATGCAACTTCCGCTGTACTCCTCTTTCCTGTTCTCTAGCTCTCTCTATCTCTCCTGCCTTGGACAAATTATGCGAAAAGTTTTGTTGGCCACGAAAGAATTTAAAAGCCTGTGCTTCACTTGCAGTCAAAATTTAGCCAACTGTAAAGCAGTTTGTGGCATTTGAAGACTGCAGCCAAATATTAAAGTATTCTACTGCGGTTGCCTCAGTTGCATGCGGCAGACAGCACTCAACGTTGCAGAAAATGGCAGCACACAGAAAATGGAAGAAAAATAGTTCGCTTAAACTCAAAGGAAAATAATGAAGAGCAGCTTTTCTTGTGTGTAGAAACCGGTAGACATACTAAATTTATATGTGTATCTTATTATAATACCTCATAGCAAGGGTATAATGCCACTGTTTCTGTCTTCGGTCCGAATAAAAATTGATTTAGTCTTAAATTGTGCTTAGTGAATGGAATAGTTTACAAAGCGGTTCAATAATTTGGCAATGATAAACTAAAGAATGCTGAATGGCATATTTTTTGAATGGAAGCACACAGAGCCCAATAGCAGGAGCATAAACATAAATTTTGGCCGGATGACAGGAGTGTACAGGATATGGGTTTGTCATCTACTGCGCAACATATTTCGGCTAGTCGACATTCTCGTTGTCGATGTCTGGTAATTTTATTTTATTACAAAAAAGAAGAGAAGAGAAAAGGAAAACTCGCTTTTGGGACAAACGAGCGTGCGTTCGAGCCTTCATAAAGAAAAGTTTGTAATATTTTTTGCATGTCTTGTTATATGGGTGGCATTTTTTTTGTTATTTGTGTTTGTATCCTTGTTGTTATTCCTACAAATTGTAATAAGCAGAAATGAACTGAATGAACTGCCTTTAGCCGGTTCCAAATATTGATGGCCCGCTTGCTAAGCAAAAATATTAGATGTTAGGCCTTCTCTCTACACGCAGTGCAAACATTTTTTGGGCTCGCAACTCGTTTAGTGATACTTAAAATATCTTATTTCCAATTCATTACTTTCCTTTTTTTATTTTACAAATAAAGCTAGTTTTCCTGAGAAAAGAAAGCTTAATAATTTGCATATTATAAAGGATTTTTTTATATATTTAAAATATTTCAAAAATATGATGTACCTTAAGTCCTACCTTATTTATTTAAGTTTTGAAAAGCCAAACAAAGCTAATGAAGCACCTTAAAATGAGTTGAAATTCGCGCAAGCCTTCATTTTTAAATTTTTGCAATCTGGCAACACCGCTCTGCTAATTGCCAAGTTCGTAGCCTGAGACTTCAATCAATGCTTGCGCCTAAAAGATGCAACCGAAATTAGACTATAATATTCGCCGTGGGGCTAAAACTTTTCGCAGTTGCTGAAGGAGGAAAATCAACATCGGGAAACGCCTTATAATGCTGAATGCTCATCAATAAGTTGCAAGCAGCTTATAGCCAACGGGGGTGAGGGGTGTGGCTGCAATGCCCGGGCTATTTAAACAAAGTTGCAATATCTTTGCAATTGCAAAAACTAAAACGGCAAGCAAAAGGTATTCCAATTGCTTTGTAATCAATTTGAAAACTTTGCCAACAACTCACACACTCCCACACATACAAACTCCAAAAAGAAAAGCCATAAGAAAAAGCTCTTGTAATAGACAAACAACGAGCGGAATGAAACGCTAAAAGCGCGTTTAATGAAGCAGCGGAGCCAAAGTAATTCCTCGAAGCAAGCGAATTGAATAGACTTGTTAGGGTATTGCCGAGTGCTTAAGTTAATGACACTGCCTTTAATATTATGATGCCAGGGGGGCGGAAGAGGGCGCTGTTGTTTTAATCCAAATCGAAACATTCGCCAGGAGTCATGCACATATAAGAGGATTCACCAGATCAAAAGTAGAGTGTAAAATGAGACAAGGGGCGGGCAGACGCGGCTAGGTGTTTGAATTAAGCGAAGCGTAAACAATGCAAAAAAAATAAAGCAATGAAAAAAGCGCTGTGTAAATATAAAAAGGTACGTTGAAATAAAGTGCGGACCGGCCGCAAGAGAAATGAGCCCGACGTGGGGCAAGGGGCGCAGGAAGCGACAATTGCGACGGACTGGCAGAGACATCAAGAGGGCCGCAACAATTACCACAAGGCTAATAAAATCCAAGCTAATATATATTAATTTTTTAAGCACTCAACAAAGCTAAAATGCTCTATTTTTCTGAAATGTAAAACATTAGAAACATTATTAAGCTGCAAACTGGATTTAAAATGTTTTTCATATAAAAATAAAAATATATGAAAACAAATGATAAATGTTTTATTTGAATAGTTTTATAATTTGTATTTGATTTAGTGAACAAAAATTTTTTTCTAATAGAGCAATTAAAATAAACTTAAGTTTGCTTTTTTGCCAACTCGTATTTTAAAGCGCTTAAATTATCATGGGTTTTAATATTCCGCCTGAAGTACTTTGTAATATCTTTTTAGCCGTTTTACTTCTTCGCCTAGATCTTAAGCCACAGCAAAGATGCCAACAGCAATGTGAACGTTTGATATTAAAGAGTATTAATATGTATGTGGAGAAGGAGAGAAGAGGAGGGAGAGTTCCCTAGTGTTTTATGCACTGCGTTGATGTGAGTTTGTATTATTCTTTATGTGGTTGTGTCTGGCTGACTGTGTGCGTGTGTGTGTGTGCTTGGGTTTCTGTGTATTTGTGCGGCGCTTAAGTTTGCTGAAGTGTGAAAAAAGCAAAAAAAAAAAAAAAGAAGAAGGTAGCACAGTGTGTGCGAGAGCGAGCAGGACAGTCAGATAGATTGAGGTTATAGCCTGCTGAGCCTAGGCAGCTCGTTTGCGACTAGATCGTCCTTTTGCCCGGCTGCTGTGTTTTTTTAAATATTCTGTGGACTGTCCATTAAAATATAAATGAATTTCCACACAAAATGAAAAAGCCAAAAACCTGTTGGCAATTTAATTGAATTCTTTGTTGTGTCTCAATGTTTGTTGTTCCTTTGCGAATGTTCCGCAAATCGCGCCAAAAAAAAAAACAAAGTTTAGAGAAAAGCGGCAGGAAGAGCTAAGGAATTACACCTAAACACACACTTGGGTTGGTCTGCAGCATTTTAACCTGAGTTTAAGGAGGACCAAAACTCAACTATTAACTCAGAAACACACACAGAGTTGAACTAAATTCGAGGATTGGTGAAGCTATTAACATGCATATGATAGACACTTCCGCACAAGTGGCAGGACGCGCACGAGGACATGAGCTGAAAGCCAAAGCGGAACATGCGGTGACTACGTGAATCAACCAGGACACAAGCCACACTCCCACCACACACACACACACACATACACACTCACATTCGTGCGCACACACGTGTTGGTTATTCTTTTGGCTTGCTTAGGCAAATATGCCGGAGAATGCGGCAATTGCAATACTCTTATATATGTATTTGGTATACCCTGTACTTTGGGCCAAGAAAAAAATCCGTTCAAACTATATTTTGGTGTGCTATACCAATGCCAAGCCTAGTTAATTATCGTATATATATTTAGAGACTATGATTCGTTTTTGTGTTCGGTTCGGAATTTTTTTTAACCTTTTATAGTCAGATGCCATCCATTGGATCTGTCTACAAGGTTTATAAATGAAAAAATACTGTAAATAATATACCTTCTTCCCATATTTGTCAAGTAAATTGTATGTATTATCATCTGTGATCTATTTTTTCCTCCCCTAAATGTAAAACTAGATTAAGTTGCCACTGAAGGTAGCAGAAAACCTGTTTAAATAAAATATATACATTTTTAATAAAAAAAAACAAACAAAAAAAACCTTTTATGGTCCCATTCTTCTCTTAAATAACGTTTTCAGCCTTAGTGGCAGGTAAATTTTATGTCAAGCAACCCGTTGCCACAACTAAAAATTAATGAGTACCAGAACTTGGCCAAACTGTTGTTAGTTTCAGCCTGTGCTAGTTTCTGGGCTATTGTATGGTAGCTGTGGCCTTTAGCTTGCTTTATCCTTTTGACGGGTTCATCATCGTTGTAGTCGTCATCATCATTATTTTGATCATCGCCATTATCATCGTCCGCAGCAAATGGACGGCAAATCAAATAAATAACTGCAGGGTGAAATGTGCCTGCCATGCATAAAGTAAACTATTTAATGGACTTTTGCCTGGCGCTGGTTGCCATCAGCTCAATGGTGTTGATGTACGGCAGAGGGGGGGAGGAGGGATGCGCGGCGGGGCATGCCAAGCGGAAATCGAAAGCTATTAGAAACGAGGCTGCCTGCAGGGAAATGCGGCTGTTCACCGGGTAGTTTCGGCCCCGCTTCTCGGCTCAATCTACTGGTCTACTCTGCTCCTCGCTCTCCTCCTTTGACTTTCACTTGTGACATTCGCTGCTTCACTTTGAACTCATTTGCTTTTCTTTCTATTTTCTATTTTGCCATTTTCATGGAGAAAAAAAAATGAAATTTTACGCAATTTGACTTTGTAGGCGGGGCATTCACGAGGCTGTCGTCTCTAGAGATGAGAGTAACGAAAACACAACACGAGCGTTTTTTTAAAAAAAGTTTTTTTTTTGTGATACTCCTTAAAAGTAATTTGTTTGATAAACATTTTCAAATTACTTATCAAATAAATAATTGTAGAATAATTTCTAATTTAACATTAATTAACTCTAGTTTGTCTTGTATTCCATTATTGTCAAGACAGAAAACACGACACGCGCCCAACTTTTGTCGTCTCCTCGTTTTAACTCTATGCTTTGGCATTTTACTTTCGATTTCGTTTCAAGCTCTCAACATTCACTGAGCTCGGCATTTACATACACATATATACAGGTGTGCACACTTTAGACACACACACACACACACACACACACACACACACACACACACACACACACACACACACACACACACACACACAGCGGGACAGAGAGTGGCAATAATGCAAATGACTTTGGCTTCCGTGTGGGGCCAGGACACGGCCTTTGGCATTGTTGTTGCTGGCCTTTGCCTATTGTTGTTGTATAGCTGACACTTTTATTTGATTCTTTTTTCTACTTTCACTTTTACTAGCATTGCCAGACATCGAGAGGAATTTTGTTAACCGTTCGATGTGACTCAATGATATCCGATCCACTTGTCCCTGACAAGCGGCCCAAAGGAGAGCACAAAGAAAAGATGCTGGACATGTCGGAGCCTGAATACCCGACCAGACAAATTAAAGACAGTTACCTATATTGTACAGTTATTCGATGTTAAAATATATTTTAAACAATACAAAATCCAATCAGACACTGATACTTTTCAACGATGTCTTCTTCTTTATGTTACTTATTTCATGTCAGAGCTATGATACCCTCTGCTTGGGTATGAACACTTTAAGTTCAACCGAGCTGGAGGCAGTCTCAGCTAGCCCAGATAAATACTTTATCAAAGAGCAATAGTCACATACTATTTCGAGTTTGCTTCAATAAATTTGCATTTAAATACAGTGTTTATATCTGATTTGCCTATGCAAATGTGTCTAAGATATTCTCTCATATATATTTTTGCGTAAATGCAAAAGCTGAGGGACTTTTGCTGATTCCGCTAAACTTTTCACTTTGTGTTGTTAAATTGATGGAGTACAATTGTGGGCACGTCCTGCAATCCCCGGGCCCATCCACGGAATTGACCACGCGCTCGCCTCAACATTTTCATTATGGTTATGGTTTTCAATTAGCGAATGGCGGCCTTTGGAGATTTGCCGCATGGCGACTTTTGCCGCTGCTCTCAGCACAAATATTCGGCCACAAACACCACACACACAAACACACACACACGCGCACACACGCTGAAAATAACGGCAACATCAACTTACAGTAGCAACAGCTGCGACAACATTCGGGTCCGGGTCAGATTCCGGACTTACAGCAATTTTGTTGTACAGATCCCAGCAATACGAGTGTCAAATAAGTAAAAGAGTACGCGAATTTGCTTGACCAGTTAATACCCTGTAGCTACCCTAGGCACCTACACTTGTGATCAATTTCATCGTTATGTAAACAAAACGTTTCTTGCACTCTCCCAGAAGTGCTCAACTGCCTAAATATTCAAAATAATAAATATACCCCACTACGGAAATAAGGGGAAGGGGAAACGGCAAACAAAACAAAATACATCTCATGAGGGTCAGAGATACAAGCGCATAACACGAGTACGTACAGTCGAACAAGTATATGTAACTGATATACATGTGTGTGTGTGTGAGTGTGGGTGTGGGTGTGGGTGTAAACATATGCATATGCATGCAAATCTGTCAACGGGACGCGTGAAATGAAAATGATATTTTCATGCAGATGCGCCAAAAGTCACAACAACACGAAGTACAAATATATATGTATATGGATGTGTATGTGCAACTGTATAAAAAGGTGTTGTACATACATAAAACAAGTAAGATTGCTCTAGTCGGGACCTCCGACTAGGAGATACCCTGAACCCAGCATTTAACACATACACACAAACTCTCGGCACTAAATAAGTATTAAGATAGTTAAAAATAAAAAAAAAATTAA
>SCDY01001148.1:0-35822 GCA_004143825.1 Drosophila micromelanica
TAGGATTCATTTAGACAACGAACCATGAACAAAATGCCAATCCGAATGTAAATCGGTTGAGTTTTGGCGAAGTTACGGCTAGGGAAAGTTGAGATATATCCTGATATGGGACCTCTAGGGTATATATTCAAACATATTTTACATGAATTTGGACCAAAATTTTTTTTTTTAGGCAAAGTTACGGCTAGGGAAAGTTGAGAGCTATCCTTATATGGGAAGCCTAGGGTACGTTTTTCGGATTTTTTACATGAATTTGGACCAAAACTTTTATTTTTAAACTGAAATGTAGGATTGATCTAGACAACGAATCATGAACAAAAACCCAATCCTTATCGAAATCGGTTGTGTTTTGGGAATCCATATCCTTATATGGAAATTTCTTACATGCATTTTATTTTTAATAATACGTAAATAACTAATAACGGCAAACAGTTTGTTCTTGTCAGGCGGGGGTTGACCGGAATGAAATAGTCCTCGACTTCACACAGAATCGCTCGGGGGCTAACAAAAGTGGTTTAAATCAACTCATGACAACGTTAACGAAGCAGTCAGCAAACAACGAAATCAACGATGCTTAACAAACAAAACAAACGAGTGAAATCGGGCCTGAATAGTGCAGAGCACGGCAGCAGCAGCAGCAACACCTTTTCACCTGGGCCAAGGAAGGCGGTGGGGCTGGTGGGGAGGTTTAGGAGGAGGAGCTGCTGCAGATGGCAGCACCTGGAATTGAGTGCAAAATATGGCGCACAGCATCGGGGCATGCGGTATTATTCAGGATAACGCCGGTAACGGGAGGGCAGGTGAGGTGGGAATGGGGACGGAGACCGAACTCCATGTCTTGCATTGTGGAATCCATGTTAGTTGGCGTCCTAGGCGCAGTTGGCACGTCATGTAGCCAATTAAAAGCGAAATACGACAAGCAAAAATTGTGGCGAGCAGTCGAGCCGAGATTCGCAAGGAGCGAGAGACATCCAAATCGAAAGGAGGCTGCGCCGCAGGCCCTGGGCCAACGCTCAGTCACGTTTGCCAAGCCAGACACAAATCTAAGCTCTGCAATCAAATTAGGCAAGCCCCCAGGCATTGTGCTCCTCTCCAACTGTGACCCACAGAGAAATGCATCCCGAATACTTGCAAGCGTTCGTATCTGTCAGCGAGGGCTGCTAATTAACTTCTCAATTATAAATTATTTAAATAAATTTAATTTAACTAAAAGTTCACTTAATGTGATTAATTACAAATAAAAACTAAATAAATTCGGCTGCGTAGTCAAAGCAATAAAAGAAGCAAATATAATATCTAATCATATTTGCATTATGAAATTATAATTTTTTTTTATTATTTCAATTTGGCCAAATTTCAATTAAAAAGAAAATTAAGCAAATTAGAGTCTAGTATAGGATTAAAAATAGACATATAAGCTGAAATAATAATAGTAATTGAATATTAAATAGTTTGTAAGTATTTATAATTAGATACCAATTTTTTTAACTTAATCATATTCAATTATTTTGTTTCGTACTCGATATTTTCGATATCTATCTTACTTTTTTATTGCCAAAGTCAAACGCATAGAGCGACCCTCGTATGGGGAAAATACATATTTGTTGTCGATGTTAAGGCTGGAGCTTTACTTAATTGCGACCTAATGCGACCTAATCAGTGCATGAGATTTCAATTGTGGGGCATATGCTAATCAAGAGTTTGGTAATTTGCAATTCCCCCTTTGAAGGGGGGGAAGGCGAAAGGTCATAGATTTACATGTGCTACGTCTTGGGCACTTGGACACATCTTGATATGAGAGTGTCAACGTACCGTTAACGAATTTCATGGCTAAACTTTTTGGCAAACGGCAACTGGAAACTGGCAACAGGCAACTGGAAACGGCAGCCGGCAGCTGGAACATTGCAACATGACACCTCGACATGACAACAAAATGAGCTTCTGTTGCTCTTTTGAGATCGCAGCAACGGCAACGGCAGCAACAACAACTCTGAGTGACAACTGCAACGAAGCTGCTTTCAAATATTTAACACCAGATCCACAAGAGCGGCGGGGGGGAGAGGAGAGACAGGGGCAGTGCCAATGCCAGTTACCATTCGCCTGGGCATTGGGCCTTAGCAAACGCACCAAATGCATGCGAAATTGAAATCGATGCCAAAACGAACAATTTTCACACTCGAAACGCAGACGCAATTGGTTTGCTTAGGCAGCGGGGGGGACCTGGCGGGGGGAGGAGGACAGCAGTCAGAAAGCGGCGGTCGAAATCGAAGTTCGAGTTAAAGCTGCAGCTGGAAGTTGGACATGCAAAGAGCCTGCCTTTTGATTTGAGTGTTTTTCGGCTTTGGCATTTATTTATTCATTTACAAAGCTTAATTTGAGTTTTTCTTTTGCGTTTTTGTTTTTTCTTTTTTGGCAAACGTGCCGCCGCCTTAATTGATTTTGGAGCGTTAACGAGGCGTAAAGTAAACAAACAGGTTGGCAGCTCTGGCACTCGGACCGACTTTATAGCTAACCGAGTGTTAATTGATCGCTGCTCAAAGACAAGTTGAAATTTTAATTCAAACGTCAGAGACATCAGCTGACAGATAGGCGCAGCATCTAATGCACTCAGCCTTAAAACATTAACCAAATTGTTAAGAGCCACTTACATTAAAATTAACTGCGGCCTTAAAACGAAGCGCCCGATAAGAGTTGCGGAACATTTTACCCAAAGCTTACCAAAGAAAGCCGAGTCCCCTACCAAGTTTCACAGCAAGTAGCTTACTAGAACCTACAGCACAGAATAACAGAAAGTTTGGAATACTCAAATTTGTATTTAAATTTTGAATCATGAGAAGTTGGTCAAATCAATAAATTCTTAGATTAAGTACGAGACTTTTAATTTTAATCTAATATTGATAATTATATTAAGAATTTGTTTAAAGCCTGATTGATTCAACACTTCGTACTATGGACTTTGTCCAAGACAACATTGATCCTTGTTGTTTTAATGTCCAAACTACTTAGATAACTCATCAGAATATGAGATAATATTTACATACTTTAATTTTTCCTAAATCAAAACTATTAGAATATGGTCCCAAAAATATAATGTAGGGTATAGAAATAGGATATAGCATTAATTTATTTAGGAATAGGATATAGCAATAACATAAAAAACTTTACACTGGGATTCGAACCCGGATCCTCTTTGTTGCCTAACTGCGTGGGTCTGAATAGAAAATCAGAATCGCATATTCTATGCATATGTAATTAGTTTTAGGTCATCCAACAAATAGAATAATAACTATAAAATACCAACCGTTTCAGCCAACAGATATAATGTTATCCACAAACGTAACTTACTGTACCGTTTCCTCCGCTGAATATTCGTGTGAATTTACTTTAATATCAATTAGAATAGAGTACCCTTAAATATTTACCCCAGAATCGTGAGGGTTAGTTTTATAGATTTATTTCACATTTTGAAATAGTTTACTTTCAATTGGTTACTCAGAGTTTTATCATCGCCGCTGATAAATATATAATATATACACCGTTTAACTTTAGTTGCGTTGATCGGATTTTAGAGTTGTGCGTACTCGTATCAAATGAGTCTAAATAATATAATATATATTTAATTGTATGTTTGGTATTCGAGTTCGATAGCTTATGCAAGAAACAGTTAAAATCGCTTATGCCATTTGTTATTGTTATAAACATTAATTTATTTTTATTTCACATACGATTTATATGTACTATGTATAATAATGTTGTGCTTTAGTTTGTTTTTTTACAGTGTACCAAGTTTATGTTTCTATTATGTAGATTATCATATAAGATATTTGTTTTTCTTTTATTTTTCGTTATATTTTTTGTTTCGTTTTTTTGTTTGTGTTTGTTTTTGTTTTTTTTTTTTTTTTCTTAATTACCACAACAAGCGTTTCCAGTTTTCTTATTTGATTTACTAACAATAACTATTTATATACTTATTAAACAGTCGCATTCTGAGTTTCGATTTTGAACTAATGTTTTATAAATTGAAAAGCGCATCTCACTTGAGAAGGCTAAAAAGTTTCTTCTGTGCGAAATTTAGAGAAATTGAATCGAATTCGAAGCTGAGAACGCGACTGCGTATTCGAAATGGATTACCAATTTGTAAATAGTTGAAGATTTATACAGAGACTATATGCATATTTAAGCTATTAATACTCGTTTGGTAATTTTACATATCCGTTAGTTAGAGAGCGATATATAGTAGCTTTATTTGTTGGGATGTCAGTTTTTTTTTTTTTTGAGAATTCGGTAATTGGGAATGGGGAATTTCGGATGGTTCAGAAATTGCAACTGTTCTATTTGTTTTTATGTGTGAGTGTGTTTGTGTTTCGCTGTAAATAATTTTTAAAATTTTATAAATTTACTTTTCGTTAGTTTCATACACATACGCAAAATGGCTGTATCGATATTTATTTTCTGTTTTATTTTCTTATTTTTCTTGTTTTTTGTGTACACTTCATGCAAAAGAAGAAGTGAAAAACTGTTAAGTACATATAAAAAATATTATATATATTTTCGATACACTCATACATACATATTTACATATACGTGTATGTAGGCTACTAGACAAAATGTAAATGGAAAAATAAAAATTTAAAAAAAACAGACGCATTTACCAACAAACGGGCGTCTGATCAAAGCTATTTTTTTAACTCGTTTTTTGTTTTGTTATCTTTGGATCGATTAACATTATTATCGATTATATAATTTGTTGATCGCTGAAAGTAATGGAAAAACAAACCATGCAACAACGAGAGTTGAAATCTATATATTCATATTTTATTTATTAATATTTGTATTCTTTTATTTTTTATTTGTAATCGAAATTTAAACAGTCTGTGTGTAAGTGTCCATATATGTTTGTATGTGAGTATGTAAGTATATTCAAATACTATTATTTTTGTCCCTATATTTTCTTGTTCAATATTTAATTTTTTTTTGGTTTTTTTTTCGTGTTTACCCGTAATTGTAGTTGCAAATTTCAAATCATAAAGTACACATCACATTTTATTTATGGAGGAGAAATTGTTATAGTCAGAAGAATAAGTCAAACCTATGGATCAAACAATTTTATACATATATGTATTATATATAGAATGAAAAAACCCAAAAAAAAACTACTGTGTGCTTGTGTATATTGAGTATTAGTCTTTAAACGGTCGTCGATATATATTTATGTATATTAAGTACATATTTATTTATGTATATACTTGCGTAAGGTACAATATACAAACATGCATTGACACACATACTACTACAGCTGTATGTATGTACGTGTGTTATGTACTATGTATAAAGACAGAGACATTAGTTTTCTATAGCGGAAGTCGGGGTGATTTCAGTGTGTAAAGCTTTTTTCACAAATGCCGTCGTTTCGAGTGTTTAATTTTTGTATTGAACGCGTTAACCGTAAAACTGAAATTAAAAAGAAATCAACTCAAAATTCGAGTAATGTAAACAACAAATATAAATGAAATAAACCAACAAATAATATGTGTTTTACTTGAAATCGCCATAATTATGATTTTTGTTTTTTTTTGTTTTGTTTTGTGTTTTTGTTTTGTTTTATTAATTGTTTTTAAGTTGCATTTTGTTTCCATTTATTATCGCTTGCTCTTACAATGCTAGTTTACACACTAAAGAAAGTACATCTACGTATATTAATTGTATTTTATTATTATTATATATATTATAATTTTTCGCATGTTTTGGATTTAAAATATTTACTCATCGTATCAGAATGCACAAGCATTGAATTCTGCTTTCGCACGTTATAGTTACAATTAAAGTTACAATTAAAAGTATTACCTTGTATAAAAATAATAATAATAATTTTAATAATAGCATACATTAATAGTGTTTCTCTGTGGGTGTAGGGTAGGTGTGTGTGTGTGTGCATGTGTATGTGTTGACATCGATCACTAATCATTATCGTAATCGCAACTTCCTCTTCCTACCTCACTGTCTCTCTTCTTTATATTTTGCTCGCTTCCTTTCATTTTGTATTTCATAGTTAAAATAACTAAATGTAGTTTAATGGGTGTTACAGCATAAGTTAATTTAATTTACGTACATTGAAAAATGTTGCTTCTTCTTCTACTACATCCTCAAATATATATTTGTATATATAATTTGTTATTTTCTGTTTTTGTTAACGCACGCTGCCAACACCTATCAATTGGGCGTGGCAGCATTGCTAAAGCGCGTGGTTCTGAAACGGCATGAGCTGAAAGCTAGCATACCAAATGTTCATGTGTGTCTGTGTGTAGGTGTGTGTGTGTGAGGTGTTGAGATACTAACTAACATTATTTTGTATTACTAAACATATTAATTAGCATTATCATTCAAAATTATTATCAAATATGTACAGTTTGCTATTTAACACATGAGTTGTTTATAGTTTCAGTTTATCAGTTTATAGTTCTGTTTAGTTAAGTTGGTTTGCTTGGCTGGCTGGTTGGTTGGTGGCTTTTTGCTTGTTTGCTTGCTTGCTAGCCCACTGCGGGGCTGAGCACTACTATTATTATTTAATTAAATATTAATTTGTAGGCTTTAGGGTTAGGCGATCTTGAAAATAAGATCTGAATCGTTACACACATATCTAAAATTAAGCGAACTTTTGTTATTGGTGGCTTTTCATTATCGATTTATACACAAGTGTTCCTTATTTCGTTCTTTGCATTATCTTAAGGTTCAGTTTTGTATGTATGCAAGTTTAAGCAACTATAGCAAACAAATTACAAATTACATAATAATCATAAGAGTTACTAAATCATAACGCCCAGCCCCTTTCCCCCCAACGATCTTTCTCTATACTTTGTCCACTTCTTACCCAGCCTATCCCATCCGTACGCCCCACAATCGAAATATGTTACAAGAATTTGGAAATCCTTTGAGGGGGTTTCTTGAGGCAGGCTCTCACAAGTTTTATATTCACACCGAATATTTTTTTTTTTTGTTTTAGGTATTTTGTATATATGCATATGAAATTCTATATATAATCTATATATGTATATAACTGCAGCAGCAGTTGCTCGTCGCCGTGCCGTCTAGGCAGACGTCTGCTTGCCCAGCTTGACCAGGCACAGCGCACAGCAGCACTGCGGCGGCTGCAACAATTGCCCAAGGGCCAGCATTAACGGACTCGATCTCGCCGTCGCCGATGTGGCCAGGCTGAGTGAGGTGCCACTGGGCAGACTCAGAGCGCAACAACCTCCACTTGCCATTGGATGTTAGCTGCTGTCCGTGTCTCATCTGTTGATCGTCGGCGTGGCGTTCACGTTGCTCGTTGTTGCACTCACTACTCCTCCCCCACCTCCTCCTGTTCCACTTCCGTTGTTGTTGTTGTTGCTGTTGCTACTGTTTCCATTGTTGTTGTTGTTGTTATTGTTGCTGTTATTATTGTTGTTGTTGTTGCTATTGCTGTTGTTGTTGTTGTTGTTGTTATTGGTGCCCGTGGGCAGCACAACTCCGCCATTGTTGGCACTGGCAATCACCTGTTCAACGGTCAGCTGCGCCTTGCCCACCTCCTTGGCAATGGCATCCGCTGAGCCCACATTGTTGGCATTGCTGGTGACCAGCTGGCGAATGGTGGTCGGCGTGACCGCTCCTCCCCCGGTGCTGTTAACTGTGGTGCCCAGCGGCAGGGTGCGCGTCAGAATGGCCGAGTTATTGAGACGGCTACGCAGCACCTGCTGCAGTCCGGCGGGTCCCAGCTGCATCTGCATCTGGCCGCTGTTGTTCTTATGCAACGGCTTCACATTCAGCACGCTCGTGTAGACCACGCGCTTGTCACCCGCCGTGACCGGCACCTGCACCTGACCACCACTCGTCTTGAGTTTCTGGTGCTGCTGCTGATGCTGTTGGATGCCGGCGGGGAGCGGTGCGCCCGTCTTATTCAGCACCACCGTCGTGGCGCCCAGCTGCTGCGACGCTTGGCTGACCAGCGAATCCGTGGCATTCGCTGTTGCGGCGCTGCTGACAAAGTTCAGCTTAACGTTGGCATTCGACAACTCCTTGTAGTGGAGCTTTTGCTGGCCCGCGTTGCTGGCAGCCACCGCCGCTTGCAGCTCGCTGGCCGTGGCAATGGTGAAGTTGCCGCCGCCGCCTCCGCTGCTGTTGCTGCTCGTCAGGAAGATCTTGTTGGCCTGCTGGGGCGCCGCCTGTGAGGTGATAATGGCCGTCGTCGGCTGCAGGCTGTAGTTGTGATTGGCCGCTATGGCCGCTGCCGAATTGGGTTTCTGCTGCTGTTGCTGCTGGCCCGTCTGTTGCTGCAAATTGAGGTCCGACACCAGCAACGGAAACTGTGCCATTTTTATCACCTTGCTGAATTTCTGCAATTGTTGTTGTTGCTGCTGCTGCTGCTGCTGCTGTTGTTGTTGTAGATGCTGTTGTTGCAATGCATCACCGCCGTCCTGCAGGCTGAGCTGTTCACCAGCTCCGCTGGCAACTAGCTCATCCTCTTGCTGCACCAACTGCTGCAGCTGCTGTTTCGTTAGCTGAATCTGCTGTTGCGCCACAGCCTGCTGCCCCACCTTACGCTGCGAGAATTTACGGTTCAGCAACAGCTTGTTAATATCTGCAAAAGCAAAACCAATATCAATAAGAGTCATTCAGTGAAGCAATCTAAAACAAGTAAGGACGTTGCAGTCTTAAAATCGATTTTTATCGATATTAATGAAACGGGACAAAATAAATGTTTAGCTTATTCTGCGTATGAGTTAGGAGAATCCATAGTTTAAATCTTTGACTTTTGTTGTTTCCAAGATCGCTGCGTTCATACAGACGGACGAATGGACGGACGGAGATGCAAAATGGACTCAGCTGCTTCCTTCTGCGTGTTACATAAATTTGCACAAAACCAAAAACGATTTTGAGCAATCTCACAACTTTGTGTTACATGTCAATTATATAAACGATAAACACACATAACGAACAAGGAATTCTTTAAGCATCATTTAATAAAAATTTATTTTTTTTAAATTTTTTTATTATCTTCATTTGTAACTTGTCATATTTCTGATCTCGGTGCCGGCATTTTAATCGTCATTCTGACCACAATTTTGGCGTCATAAAGAAAATCTCCAAGAATATCTTTACCAGGGATGAGATGTTCACAGACACGTATAAAATGAAATTGGTCGATGATGTTATCTATAAAGTCTATGGAAAGTTGATTATCCGAAATCGAAATGATGAGGGAATTCATTCAGCTGTAGAATGTAGCGTTGATGTGGTATTGAACCGTCGACTATAGAAATTATTTGCCTTCGCCGACAAGAAATCGTTCATTCTCTACCTAAAGGATTATATCTTCAGGAGAATGATCCTGATCAAGTTGATGTGCTAAAGACTAATATGAACAAACCGGTCAAGCATATTATAGTACGATTCAATTATTTGAAATTTTTTGTTGGCGAGTCCATGGACGTCGATGGTATGATCGCCTTGTGCGAATATCGAAAAATAGATGGCGAGAGCGTTCCAGCTCTTATGTTTCTTAAGCACGGTCTCCTAGAGGAGAAATGCTAAAGGCAATTTTCATTTTGCATTAATTACAAGTATAAGCATACGTTTCAAGTGCAGAAAACCGATGTATTAATAAAATCGAATAGCAGATTATTGGTGAAAGTATTTAAAGATATATCCATTTTACTGTCTAAATATCATTTTAAATAAGTTTAAGAGAATATCTAGCACAACCTTCCAAGGCAAACGACTTGTTTGAACTTAAACATTGGACCATCCTATAAGTATGCTAAGCAATTCAACGATCCCAAATCGAACTTGTAACATCAATAACTATAAAAATATATGCTATAGTATATAAAGCATAACCTACACGATTTCTATGAATTAGATATTGAGCTTATGCATATATAAAAAATCAGTTAATTAATACGGAACGCAAAAGCCCAAAAAGTTATGCTATAAAAGTGATGAGGCTCATAAAATAAACAGGTCCTATATTTATAAAATCCCTTGGAATCTCGTTTATACTCGTTGGCCGGTAACAACTATTTAACTCGTGTAAGTTTGTTGAATTTATTTTGTTCCATTCATTGAATTATCCTAAATAATTGAAACAAGTTTTAATGTTTTTCCTCTTAGCAGACTGGTTGAACATTTTTGCAGTAAATTTGAATAGATATCTAAATCCTGTCTCTTCTGTTTTTATCATCCTTTATTCAACTTCCGACAACCTTTCAACTTTCACTCTCTTCTGGAGTTTTACTAAACCACAACCTATGAAAAAAGTTCTCCAAAAAATGTTTAATTACACTTCAAAGAGAATTGTAAATTGTTGACTCACCTGTGTTTTCAGGTCCGTTTAGCTGTCGCTTCTGCGTGGCGCGACTCGTCCACAGGATCTTGTTGCCCACGGCCGTTGGCGACTCGGATGTGGTGTTGGAGAGCACCGCTGTGGTTGCGACTGCTGTGTTGGTGCCGCTCACCTGTCGCCAAACAATTGGCTGCTGCTGTTGCTGTACAAGTTGTTGCTGCTGCTGCTGTTGTTGTTGTTGCTGGTGGGCGTTATTGTTGCGCGTGGGCGTGGTCACGATCAAAGGCGTGCCGCTTGTTGTCTGCTGCTGAAGCTGCTGTTGCTGCTGTTGCTGCTGAATACCGGAAATGCTGTGCACAGCCAGCTGCTGACCGCTGGCCGTATTGATAATGTTAACGCTTGAGGGCGCCGAGGCGGGCGAGGAGCTGTCGTCGTTCTGCAGCTTTACGTTCGAGAGCGTGATAACAGTGTTGGGTCCAATGGAGGCGCTGCCACCACCGCTGCTCTTCTGTATGGCATATGTCACCTTCTGGGCACCCACTTGAGCGGCCGCCGTCACAATCTCGCCGCTGCTAGTCGTGTATATCATGTGGTTGCCACTGCGCGAGGTGACAATGCTCTGCGAGGAGATTACGGCCGGAGCACCGCCAATATCCCGCTGCATTTGGAAGACCAACTGCTGTGTTTGGGGCTGCTGTTGCTGCACCTGCTGCTGCTGCTGTTGCTGTTGCTGGGGTGTTGCTTGTCTCTGCTGCACGGTGACATTGCGAAGCTGCGCCTGCGCCAGCTGATGCTGCAGCTGCTGCTGCGGTGTCAACGTCGGCAGCGTCGGCAATGGACTGCTGCCCGTGTGCGGCGTTATTGTCACAATGTCGCCCACGGCTGTGCCGCTGCTCACAAACTCTGTCCTCGCGATCAGCTGCGTGGCAGCCGGAGCCGCGCTGGCTGCGAACTGATTCAGCAGCTGCTGGGTGACAGCCACCTGCGAAGGCTTCTGCTGCTGCTGTTGTTGTTGCTGTTGTTGCTGCTGCTGTTGCTGCTGCTGTTGTTGTTGTTGTTGTTGCTGCTGCTGTGTGGTAATTTGGGCGGGTATGTTAAGCAGATGCGGTGCTGCAGTGCTGGCAACCATTGCCGCTGAGGTTGGCGCAGGCACTGCTGTTGGTGCAAGCACAACGGTTGCAGCTGGAACTGGAACTACTGGAGCTGGAACCGCTGGCGCTACATTGGCGTGCGAGGCTGTCGTTAAGGTAAGTGCCGTTGCTTGCGCCAGCGGTGTCGGCGGCGTTGGTGTCGCTTCCGCTGGCTCCTCCTTGACGGGCAACATTATCTCTGGCGGAGCAGCTTCTGACAATGTCTGCGGCGACTCCTGCCTGGCTGGTGGTGCTTGGCTAAAGAAGGACGACTGGTGTTCAGCCATCGTGAAGCTGGAGCTGCCCAGTGGCGCGATCGGACCTCGGTGATTAGCACGACTTCGTGCAGTGCGCTTCAGATCGGAGGCGGGGACCGTTTTGCAGTCGAGCAGATTGTCGGCGTTTTCGACCTCATCGACAGCCGCCTCGCCGTCGAGGATGCCGTTCCAGAAGCTAGTGGCCTGATTGAGCGCCTTCGGATCATCCATGCTGCACTCTTGCAATATGTTGACCAGCATGTGCTCATCACCCAGCAGATTGTTGATGTCGTTGAGCGAATCCCCGCCGCTGAGATTAAATTCCAGCGCAGAGCCGGATCCGGAGCCCGAGCCCAAGCCCGAACCGGAGTCGGAGCAGTCGCCATTGGCGTTGTCGGGACTTCTGTTGCTGCTGCCGCGCGCGTAGTCCAGCGCGTACGCGGTCTGCAGCAGCTGCGCATCCGCATCGAGATCCGTGTACTTGAAGGCGCTGCTCGTAAAGTGCGCCTCGGTTGCGGCGTCGTCATCGTCACTGCACTTGCCCAAACGACTCAGCTCGACACTAATGGGCGTGTCCTGTGTCCAGTCAACTACGGCGGCGTCGAAGAGTTTGCCGTTGTCCTCGGCCCCGTGGTTGCTGTCCGACAGCTCGTCCGTGGGCGTCTTGGGCCGGAAGTGCAGCCAATCGCGCCTGATCTCCGACAGCAGCTCATTGCAGATGTCTAGCCGCTGGCTGGACGTCGGCGACAGCCCGCCCATATAGTCATAGGTCTCGCTGTCGTCCTCCATTGGCGACGCGGTCGCATCTCCCGCAGCTTCAATGTGCAGCTGCTTATTGTGCAGACGAATGACGTCGGGCATCTGGTTGAAACAACGCGTCTGGCTCGCCTGCTGTTGTTTCTCCTCTTGCCTCTGGCGTTTCTGCTGTTGTGCCTGCAGCTCCTTCTTAACCGCTGTATGCCGTATAATGCTGCTAAGCTGAGCCAGATTCACGTCGTCTTCGGCCTCGTCGTCGTCCATCAAGTCCTGCTGCTGCTGGCTTTGCATGGACGCTGCTGTGCGTATGCTGCTGAGCGGCTCATTGGAATCATCCGCATCGATCAGTTCGCGCTTTATCGTCCTTGCAACTTCCTCGACCGTTGCGCTTGCAGAACCAATTGCCGTTGTTGTTGTTGTTGCTGCTGCTGCCGCTTCGGCAGCGCGTGCTGCAGCTGCTGCTGCCGAGGTAGAGGCCACCGGCTGCTCATTCAGAGGTGTCCCATCATCTGCGACCGCATCCGTCTCCTCCACTTTTATCACATTGAATTTTTCGCTAATGCTAACATTCTTATTCATATTACTACTACTACTACTACTATTGTTGTTGTTGTTGTTGTTATTATTAAACACGGTGTTGTTGTTATTATTATTATTATTGGAACGGTGGTGCTGATGATTAGCGTGGCGTGACTGCTCCATTGGCTCATCGCAGTGCTCCTGCTTTAGCTCCAGCTCTTGCTGAGCCTGCTTCTCCAAATTTACCGCGTTCGCATCCGTCGACGCTTCTGTTTGAACTTGAGCTGCCGCTATCGCCGACGCCGACGCCGACGCCGACACCGACACCGACGTCGTCGTCGCCTGCAGGGCCATCGCCAAACGTTGCAAATACGCCCTGGGCAGTGGACGCAGGGGCGGCACACCCTCGTCCATGCCAGCGCCTTCCTCGCTCTCAATGGTTGCGCTCTTAAGACGTTTCGCAGCATTTTGTTCGCGCAGTTGCTGTTTTTTGCGACGCAACCGACGGCGCTTCATGCGCATGTCGTGTGGACTTTGTTGCAGCGTCACCGCTGAACTGTAGACGCTGAGGCGTGAGACGTTTTCATCCTCTGTGCACAGCTCATCCTCTCCCTCATCGTCGTCTTCCTCCTTGGGAAGCACTTGCTCACTCGCCGGCTCAACCTTGAGAAGCACCTCAGGTGCTGCGCTGCCGTCTGCAGTTGGAGCCTTGCATGTGGGCAGATCAACTACTGTGGGCGGGGAGCTGGGCTTGGGAAGCAGCTGTTGATTCTGATGCTTCAGCGGCTTGCCGCTCTTCACCACACTCTCCAGCACCGTATAGTCCAACTGAGACCACAAATCGTCGTAACGGCTGCTGGCTCGATCAAGCAGCACGCGACCGCCGCGCCCCAGACGCCGGCGCGCAAATCCAATGCAGCGTGGCCTGCAAAATGAGCGAGTTAACAATTTGATAAGTTGGACATGCTTAATAAGAACGCACCTTGGATAGTTGATGGAGGTTAGCGTATAACGGTATTTAGCATCAGCCTCAATGGCCGCACCGGGCGGCGCCTCCTCCTCGGCGTTTTCATCGGGCGACTCCCAGGGCCAGCGTCCTTCGTGAACTCCACGCGTCTGCGGCGATGAAAAAAGAATCGGCGATGGATGTTTTGAATTTTAGAAGAATACTAAATTAGTCGTTGCATTTCATACTCGTTCAAGAAGTCTGAAGTATAAAGTTTTAAAATATTTGGATGCTACAACGCGGACAAATATTTATATATAAACCGACAAATATTTATATATAATTTTGAAAGTAGTCTCCGCTAAAGATCAAGCAAAAATCTAAATTTCTTACTGGATTAGATATAGTTACTACGTTTTTGAAACCAGTATTCATCATATCTTATTTTAACAGTTTTGTTTACATATAAGATATAACATATAACCAAAATTCTTTTCAATAACAACTATCTGTTGTAGCGAACAATAAAAAACAAATTTGTCATTGTGTCAGCCCTCTATATGGTCTTGTTGACGAACCATTCAACATTATTACAACAACGTTTTATTTCATTGAATTAACTTAAAAAAGATAAGATTATTTTGCAAGTAAAAAACACCCCAAATGTTACCAAAACACATCAATCAATTGAATAGGTAAACAAATCAACAAGCCGCAATTTAATTTTTTCTCAACATTATACGAATTTTTGAGGTCTATATACTGTTTAACAATTCGCAATGGGTGCGGTTATATGATTAACATTTTTAAAATGAGATAGGAATTCAACAAATATATATCAAAGAGAAGCATAGGCACAATAAAGATATACATTTTTCATTACGATGACATAATAGTTTGCGGAAAACAAACCAGCCGAAATGACTATATTTTTTCAGGTTTCATAATGTTTAAGGACGTATCGCCCTAATTAATTGTGTTAACCCTTCTGTAATATATTATATTCTAATACAAATTGTTTACAAAAATATGAATTGAAATCTATACATAAACCAAGTCTCAAGTCTGTACTATTCGATTAACTTTTTTTTTTTGTGGTATGTTTTGCCTGTTACATACATTTGCACAAAATTATGACACCCGTTTTCAATGGCTTTAGGGTATCAAAACGCAAACAAACAAAACATAAAATGTGCTACAACAGTCGTATTTACTTATCAAATTTATCAGACGATTGTTGACTGATATTGTTAGGCTAGATTAACTTGGAATTAGTTATGGAATTAATGCTAAGGTGCGTGAAGCTGCTTTGAGGGAACTGAAAGATGTGGTGCAGCTGATCGGTCACTATGCACTGAATTATGAGTCTGAGACTGCTCCCCAAACTTTGATGAGACCATATATTAAGCTTCGAACGACTCTGCAAGCTGTCCCTATCCATTAAACAGGCATAGCTTGAAGAGGTTGTACATAGGCTGAGTCTAGTTCTGAACCTCAGGATCTGCCCATACACCAGGTAAAAGAAATCTGCACAATTCCTAGCTTAAAGGAACGGAAAATGGCCTGCTATGCGGTACCAATTACAAGAATTACAACTTTATTTACCGGTACCTACTCGTGACCATACCGCTCATAGAAAACGATTAACTGACGCTATAACACATTCGAACCCCTAATCGTGCGACACTGCTGCTGAACACAGGCTTTCACAAACCAGGAATGCAGCTGGATGAGCTGCAATAAAACATTGCGTCCCGAACTAAAGGTATTTCTTAACGGGGTAGACATTAGCTGGCTTAAGTTCCAGCAGTCTAATTTAGGGAGATTGTCAACAACCAACCTATAGAATATATTTTCATGAAGGTTTCTCTTAATCCGAGACTGCAGTCAAAAAAGAAAAATTACTGACCAAGGAAAAAACTGAGTTGATTGCCCATCATTCAGAATAAACCGTCTAAAATACATATGTTAGGCAACACATGTAAATAATTTAAGCGCTTGAAGTTGTTATGCGCACTTTGAAATTCAAGTAAAGACTTGATTTAATAAATTAACATTTGTTAGGAAAAAGTATGCCAAGAAAATCAAAGACTGCCGCGATGTTTTATCAAAGTATTCATAATTAAGGTGTAAGTTAAAAGTTATTCAAGCTAAATTTAACATATCTGCTTACCCGCAAGTAATTACAGCTGGGCTTGCGTCTAAATGCAAACGGCGCTTCTTCCTCGCTTTCAGAGCCCATCTTGTTGCCATTATGGGTGCCGACACCGAGGTAATCTTCCTCCTCGCTGTCAACATTTGACTCGTTGGCTGCTGGCGAAGCGCTTTGCCGATGCAGGTGATGCAGATGAGACAGATGCGCAGGCGAGACGCCAGAAGCTGAAGACGCCAAGCCGATGCCCGGCAAATACTGTTGTTGCTGCTGCTGTTGTTGCTGCTGCTGATGTTGCTGCTGCTGTAGTTGTTTTTCCCGCGGCAGTTTGTGTTTGCGTTTTTTGTACGGACGTTTCTCCTTGCGACTGCTACTCCCATTGCCACTGCCGGCGCTGATGCCCTCTGCAAAATAAACAACATAATAAGTAACGACTTTGGATGTTTACGCACAGCACTTACCCATTGACAGACTCGATGTGTTCAGGTACTGCGACGCCTGCGCATACACGGCCGTGTTGTTGTTGCCTCCTGTTGCCAAAATAGCCGGAGTTAGCACACCACCGGCGGCCAACAGAGCACCCGTAGCTGTCGTGCCGGTTGCCGTTGCGCCTTGTGAGTATTGATTCGTATACAATGAATTGTACACGGGTCTGGAAAAAAGTGTTGAAAAGTTTCATTTTTAAACTCATCTTGACTATAATTTGATCATAGATTACAATTATGTAGGAATGCAACTAATCAAAATTTTTTTAACACAAACAAGGAATGCTCAAAGGAAAAATTAGATTGATATTAGGATTATACGCACCTCGAGTTCTTGTATTGGGCATTAAGTTCCGAGTAGACAGCACCGTTGAAGTCGCGCATTTCAACGCGTTTCTCAAAGATGTTGACCGTCATCTTGAGGTGATCGCGCTTTGTCTCCTCACGTCGCCGCACCATCTCCAAAATAGTTGTCGCGCGTTGCAGGTCGCGTCTGTGATGAGTTACAAATAGCAATGGCTAAGTAATCGAAAATAAAAGATGGCTCGATTACTTACCGCAACTTAAGCATCTTCTCGTAGGAGGCTTCATCGTTTTTGCGATTCTTTCGCGTTTGCATTTTCTCGGTGCGTCGTCGAAAAGCCAGATAGGGATTATTGGAGCTAGCACCCGGTCGGCTTTCCGTCTTGACAGTGAGTATCAGAGGATGTTGCTGTTCATGGGAACAGGAGATAAGAAATCAGTAAGAGGAACTTTACTGAGTGTTCCCATCTTACCATCTTGAGGCGCTTGTTCAGCCAGTAGTCGTACACTGATATGCTAGTCTCGTCATCCTGATTCAGCAAGGTTTTAGCCTCATTGAGCGTAACGACTGTTTGCCCGGAACTTTTTTCTAGCCGATCCATCATTTGCTCGAACTTCAGCTCGGTCAGCTGCAGGCGCTGCTGCTGAGACAGCCAATCCTCATCCGCGCTATCCACGTCATAGTCCGGCACCTCCGTGTCCAAGCCCAATGCTGCAAGGCGTCAATTGAGATCGATTAGGAATTGAAGTCCAATATAATTGAGGGAATTTAAAGGTCACTTACGCTGCATGTGAATCATTTGGCGAGGCATTTTATAGTCCGGCGGATAGTATGCATCGTAAAACGGCTGATCCGTTTGCAGCACCTCCGGCGTTGGTATAATTAGACCCGTGCAAATAGCGCGCTGCAGATGATGCTCCTATATGTATGGAAATAAGTTTTAGTAAAATGGATTCAGGATAGGAATTTATTTTTGGATATGTCCTTTAGAAACAAAACATTCACCACCGACTTGAACAACTCACCGACTCTTCCTCCTTTTCCATGCCACTGGGCATTTGTGGCACCGCGCGATTAATGGCCGAATACTCTGGCAAGTCGGGCAGCTCCTCCGCCAAATAGATGGGCATCTGCTTGGACGGGTCCAAGTGACGTGCTCTAAACGACAGTTTCGACATTTTGTGGCTGTGTTTGTTGTTGTTGTTGGGTGTTGGATGTTGTATGGTTTTTGTATGGAACGTTTTGCTGCTTAGTGTGTGGAATTATTTGTTATGTTGTTTGATAATTTGCTGTTTGTTGTTGTTGTTGTTGTAGGTGATAATGAGTGTGGCTTTTAAGTTGCTATTGATGCTATGCAATGGCAACTGCCAATGGCTGAACCTGCAACGACCAGTGGCAACGGCGGATTCCTACACCAGCGATTTGCTTTCTCCGCTTCTGTTGTGGTTGCTGCCTCCTTACACGAGCCTTTCAACAGTTTCGTTGTTCTTGTTTTTGCTGCAGCTACTGTTGTTGTTAGCCTCGCAACTGAAGCGTCTATGGATGGAGGAGATATGCTGCTCTTAAGCGTATGTAACGACGTCAACGTTAACGCCAAACGAGTCTTATTTGTGTTTGTTGTTGTTGTAGGGCGCAGCACCGGCTGCTCTACCTGCGCCTCCGACTGAGCACCGGGGCTGCGGTGGCAATGGCTGCTGTGCCAGCTAATATACGCAGCCCCTGTGCCCGTTTCCGTGCCCGTACCCACGTCCCGGCTCCGGTTGCTGCTTTCGGCTTTTCTGTTGGAACGTCGCTTGACGACGGCCACTGCAGTCGCTACTGCTGTGTACAAAGGCGTGTCCAACGTAACTGTTGGTTCAGTTTCTGTTATTCCTGGCGAGCCGCTTCCTCTGCTGCTGATGTTGCTGCTACTGAAGTTGCTGCTGCTGCTGCCGTCGTCGTCCACTGCCTCTGCTGCCGTCTGCTGCTGTCTTTGCTCGTTGAATGCGAACAGCGCTGAGAGCAACAACAGGGCCAAAGAGATTAGTTTATTGCAATTACGACGACAACGCAGTGGTAGCAACAACAATAACGAGTACAGCAATTGTGTCGACGACATTTTTCACGTTGAAATCGAAAAAATTATGTGAATTGGCATAATTACGTTGATCAAATTTGCACATTTCAGTTCATCTTTATTCTTAATAATGTTTGTTTGTTGTTGGTATTATTGACTCCCAGTTGCGTTTTGTTGCGTTCTTGGTATTTCTGTTCTGTTAGTTGCTGCAGCTGATAAAAATCTGCAAAATAACAACAAAACAAGTAAGTAAACAAGCCACATACACTCACGCATGCACACACACAGACACTCACGCAAACATACAGTCAAACAAAACTGATAAAAAAAAATAGCGCGCGCGGGAAAACTATTTTAAACGAAATTTTCAATGCAACTGCACAACACAAATACACATTCCCTTCATCCCGCACACAATTTACAAATGCTCCCCCACAAAACACTCACAGACACATGCAAGCATAATTTTGTTATTGCCCGACGGTTTTGAGAATATGAGATCAAGAGTTTCTGGCTGATAAAACCGATGAATCATTTTTGTTCCTGCGCTTCAAATTTTTGTAGTGTATGAAATTAACAATTAACAGTTGTAAACACGCTTAGAAAAAACTGCAAAATCATAGGAAGGCGAGATAGAAGAAGAAAAGCCGCGCCGCCGATGCGAGCGTAAAAAAGGCGGCATAAACAAACACACACGCGGCGATTTCGCCCAAACAAACGCGGCGAATTGCACGAAGAAAAAACACGAAGCCTATCCGCAAAATACGACGAAAAAAAAAACTTGGCACTATTCATGTGGGTTTTGTTTTCTGCAATTATTTTCCAAAGCACTGATACATTCCAGCAGCGGTATTAGTTATAGCATTTTAATTATTTTTTAACACACTTTACCGCGCTTTTCACACACCTGCACGCACAATTTTGTTGATAATTCGTGGAAAAATTTACACAAATTTTACGAATTTTGCGTATAGCGTGGTTTTGCTGGAAGCAGTAATGGCGGCCAGAGCCGAAGACTAACGACGGCGCGTAGCATTTCCAGGCCGTTAATTATTTGTAGGAAACGTCGGCGTTGTATATAAGTGGCTTTGGAACGATAACAAATTTTATGTACGCAATGGCATAAACAAGCAAGAAATGCATGCAAAATAAATAATTTGTCGCAAAATTTAAATTGTATTATTTTATAATAGCTTGGCACACAGAAAACTAACAAGTTATCGGTGGGCTGAGCAACGGCGTTAAAAACTGTTAGCACGGCATGGAACTCTGTGACTCCGAAGCGTGCACTAGTACCGCCCTCTGGCGAGCTACACTTGAAAAAGAGCAACGAAAAGTTTTTTTTTCACAAACAAGAAAATCGATTTACATTTTTCACGCACATTCTTTTGCACTTTATTTGACTTTGATGCGTCAGAACTGCGTTGAAATCATGTGCTTTCACTGTATTTTTGTTTTCCGCAGCAAAACAAGCAATAATTTGACCGTTTTGTCAACAAAAACGTATTAAATTGTTTTTCTTCTGCGGACACGTTTTTACTTAATGGCGGGCGGCCATCACGAATTGATACTAAAGTGTTTTCGGAGTTGAACGCTCGTCGTAATGCTGTGGAAATTATTTTGGGTAGCTCAAATTGCGTTGCATTTAACGAATTTGAATGGGGTTTCTGCGGAAGATTGCAGAATTAAATTCTAAACTGAAAGCATACAACTGGAGCATAAGAAATCCACTGGATTTGTCCAAAAGTTGTTATAAAATTTTTTTGTATAGCCAGCGGATAGCAAGTGCCAGCGGCTTAGTGATGTGATCAACACTAATTTAGCGATATATCGATAACAAATATGTATTTGTTTGTCAACTGCGTAGCCTCTCAACGGATTACTCACTCAACGAAATATATTTTAAACATTATTATAAAGTTGCATTTAATTCCAAATATGCGAAATATGTTCCGGTAAAAAAAAACGATGTGTATTGTTCACATTTTGCGTTAGCTGTTCGTTTTGCAGCTGGCTTTGTTTTATTTTGAAAAGACAGCTATTTAAATAGATAATAAAAATGTTAGAACGTTGCCGTCGGGTATAACAACTAAAATATTTACCCTAGCACTGTTGCAAAATTAAGTTATGTTTTTCTTCACCGACATTATAGAAGAGTGTATTCCAAAAGTTTAAATCTCTAGATCTTACAGTTTACTTAATCGCTGTATTCGGAAATATAGAGGGATATGGCTAGATCGTATCGGCTGTTGAACCTTATATAGAATATAATTTTCGGGATCGAACCTGTTACATATATTTTTACTAAGCTATATATGTACAAAATATAATTTTTTGACAAAATATAATTTTGATATTTAATAACCTAACCTATCTAATATAACAGAGGCTTGTGTCTAGGGCGAACAAAGTTAACCGTCTGCTTACCGCTAGGTGTTTATATGGTTCGTTCAGTATACAAAAAAATTGGCAATTTTAATTTTTACTGATACTTTCTAGTTTTAAGAAAAAGTCCTACCCATTTAAGTAACAGTACGAAAACAGGCGCTGTTAAGACGCACATTTAATAGACGAATACAATCCGAACAGTGCTGCCAATAAATATGTTACTAAGCAGTCCTCTTAATTTGAGAATCAGTTGAAAAACTGCTATATAAATTAATAAGTTACCGAACAATTGTTTGGGCAAATCAACTGTCCATTTGGCCTGTATCTTTTACACATTGAACAAATTGTCAATGCTGCTAATCCGCGAGAATATTATTTTATCCAAATTGATTCTATAATCAAATCATTTTCATTGGTTCAGGACGCTCATTTATCAGAATACAGTGTTTTCTTTGTATCTTAATTAAAGTTTTGGTATCAAACTTTTTCTTGTAGAAACTTTAGATTTCCTTAGTAGTTTGTGTTTTCTTACTATGTAGACTTATATTCTTTTCAACAGATTTCTACACACATTAAATTTAAGTGCCAAAGATGGCGCTGTATAATTCTATTATGAATTTAATAAATTGTACCTCAAATAATTTTCTGTCCCAAAACAATGTACCTACGTTTCGCACTTTTGTATCAGATTGCATTAGTCAACCGCACATAAAGGGTATTTGGAGACGCAAGGCTAGCACAGGTTTTTATAGCAATCAGCCATGGTCAGTATGACTTTTGTTGAAATGCTATGAAAGTTGATGCATAGTTGATAGCTAGTCTCATAATTGTAAGACTGTGTAAGACGCATGTTGTGTTGTATCAAGTTGCTTTCGTCAGAATCCATAAATTTACGACAAGTCTTGCCAATAGCTTGGCAGTCAGTTGCACAGTTATGAACTTATGTACCTATGTACCTATATTGTGGTAACTCTCTTGTATCAAGTTGCTTTAGTCAAGCACTCAAAAGGGGTGTTTTAAGACAGTGGTGCTTGACAGCTTTTTTCTTTTCGACGGCTGGTACAGGCTTTATAGCAATTATTTATTGTCAATCTAACTTTATTGAAATGCAATTAATGTTGTTAGCTATTCGATAACTAGTTCCATAATTTTAAGGCTATGTAAGGCGCATTTTGTAGTACTGTATCAAATTTCTTTCGTCAGCACCCTAATCGGTACCTCGAATCGATGTCGTCCCCAAGCTGACTTTAATTGAAATGCTTTGAATATTTTAGCACATCTGTGTACCTACATTGTGGTAACGCTGTTGTATCAAGTTGCTTTTCTGCAAATTGTTCGATGAGGATTAAAGTATTTATTCTACATGTATTAAATATTCCCAAATGAAAACGAGAAAATTCACATTCAATTCGCTTTATTTGTAAATAATGAAAAATATTTGATGTTATTATATAAATATTTTAACCATTTTGCTTAAAATGTTTATTTAGATATTTGCGTTAGATGATTACTTTATTTTGTGTTTAGGTACATTAATAGAAATTCATACATCAGAACAACTGTGATTTCTAACCAGCAGGGTACTTATAAAGTATACGTAGAATAAATTTAAGTTATGCCTTGGAAAACTCTTATACTGTAATGTAATTGCTATTTAAATTTCGGGTAGAGTCTTGATCATATGGATTTAAGAGCTGCTTCTGGTAATTAATAATATGTATTACATTCATAATGTTCAATACTAATAAAGAGCTTAATTAGCTAAGAGTATCTCAACTTCGTAAATGTTTCAAGGCTTGAGCAACGAAATCAAAACAAAAGCGTATTTATACCTTAAAGTTTGATTGCTATAAAAATGAACAAATAAAAAGCTTTTTGGTGTTCGAATAGCCCCTTAAAAGCATTTAAAAGCCTTAAAGCTCGTTTTCGTTTCTTGTTCTGTTGTTGGCCAGCCATGGCTTCATAGTCTGTAGATTCTGGCATTGTTGTTGTTGCTGATGCTCAATTTGCCGTTGTTGTTGTTGTTGTTGCTGCAGTTGCTGTTTCTGCTGTTGCTGCTGGTTTGATTACGCCGCAAGGACGTACACATATTTTACATACAAAGGTGGCCGACCCTGTGGCAGTGTGCGCTGCTCTCGTGACACGCGTGACTAGCACGCACACACGCACACGCACAACAGACACAGGGTCGAGCCGACGGGGCGCAGTTGCTCGGAAATGTGCGAGCGCAGGCTGTCCACAATCGCAATTGTCAATTCCATCTCATGCACACATCGCATGCACATCTGCCTGTGGCTGTGCGTGTGTGTGTGTATGTTGGTGTGGCAATTGTGGAGCAGCTGTCGCGACATTGCGGCTACTGTCATGGTTTGCGATGGCGTACATGATGAAAAAATTTAAGTCAGACAGTGGTGGCGTATGTGAAAAAGCACCATAGCGTACGTTACGATACGATTACGGGAGAACACGGCGAACAGCTGCGAAAGAGCTTTTTCGCCGATCCACGGCGAAAAAGCAATGCCGCTCACTGCTGCGCCTGTGCAGCTGTCACACACTTCCAGTTAGAAAGAGACAGAAAGCGACTGCTGCGTATGCATTGAGCAGAATGGGAAACTGAGCGCAGGCCTTCAACTGTATGTATGCAAATACATATGTATGTAGTTATGTACCACAATATGCACAATATTGCTTTGCGTGCCGAAATGTTGTGTATGTATGAGTGAATGCACGTATGTATGTATGTCGTTGTTGTTACTGTGCTTACAGAAACCATAAAAATCATAGCGAAAATCATGATTGAAACGAAAGCGGCGCAGTTTGCTCAGGCTTGTCTCAGGATTTGAATGAACACAACTAAAAACAAACCAAAAAAGGATACGTATAAGGAAATGTTGGTTTTTCTTAAGTTCGTTTTTGTTTTTGGTTTCTTTTACAATATTCAACAACCAATACCAATATTCTTTTTAATGACAACTGCTATATTGGTAAAGTCTTTGATATTAATTTAGTGCTTTTTGTATTGTGAGGAATTTATGGAATTATGGCCTAAAATGGCGAGAAAAAACGGGAACCTTTAAAATGGCAAATGACGCCATTATTAATAAATATTGAATTTTAGAAACGCGCCTAGTAAAAATTTACGATAAATTTATGAGAACTGTGCTGATTTTTTTTTTGTTTTTTGGCTAAGACTGAACTGTGTTGTGCTTGTAGATCAGTTAGTGGCATTGTATTCAATTGTCCTGTCTGAGATAATTAAGTGGATAGATATGCACTTGAAACCTAAGAAGCAGATCGAACTTTCTCTGTGGTCTTGAAAAGAAAGTAGCTTTAATAGATATATACATTCAAGATATTCCTAGCAGAGGTCCTCTTTGAATGAGCTGGTAACTAGTAACGAGTGCATATCTCTTGTGGAACGTGTGGAATTTTTATTTGCTGTGTGTTGTTGCTTTTAACTAAACTACTGAGGTGTCTAATAGAGTTCTATGTTTGTGGAAAGTATATTAGTAAAAAGATTGGTAAAGAAAAGAGAGATTTTAATCAGAGAGAAATATGTATATATATAAAGATAAATAGAGGTAGAGAGAGATTGAGAAAGAGATGGCGAGAGAAAGAGAGGGAAATAGAGATTTAGAGAGAGATGGCTTAACTACAAAAAGTACTAAACTAAAATGATATTTTTCTTTTTTTTGCACTACAAATCTGTGTGTGGTGATTCCATTTCTTGTAATTGATGCAAATAAATTTGATTCATTAATTTGTTAAAAACTTTGAAACGCATTAACTTTCAATCAAATACTGGTTATAAGAATATTGTCCACATTCACAAACCAAAATTGGTTAAATATATATATTTGTATGTATGTTTATACTTGTATGCATATTGTATGTATATAGTCAAATAAACCAACATACCACAAAACACAAAACTCAACTCAACTCAAAATGAACTATAAACAAAATAACCAAAATATAGCCATATCCGATTTGCCAATATCTAAAACGAATACAGTTTCCAAATCTCTTGAATGTGATGTTGAAATTGTGCATGTTTAACTAGGCAGGCCGAGCGTGTCCCCGTTGGATCTCAGCTGGGATCCTTGCGGGGGCCAACGAAATGAGAGTTGGTGCATAACAGTACTTCGTGGAACTTACCTTTTGAACGGGATATTTAGCGGTTAATGCGATTTAGCGGTTATTTGAGCTACAGTATTTGAAAGAACATGCGCCACGCTTGGACGGAGATGAATTTTGTTGTTAGTTGGTTGAAAGCATTTTCCGATGTTTGTTGTTTTTACAAGAATAATTAGTATTTAGCAAGTTAGTAACTAAGCCAGCACTAAAGTATATTACAGATGGAAGGTGCAGTTGAGAAAGTTGATTCAGGTGATTGAAGTAAAAGTGAAAGTTTAAGTAAAGTACATAATAAGTATAGCAAATACATATACATACATACATATGCTGTATGTATGTACGTATGTAATAAAAATGTTTATTTTCTGTTTAGCCAATTTTCTATTACATAAATCAAAATTTGAATTATTTTTTGGTTAAGTCTAAAATACAAATTCAACTCGTCATAATTATAATTATTATGTATAAAGAAAAATAAATCAAAATCTACATTTGACTATGTATAATTACATAAATGATTTGAGGTTCGTTTTAAAACTATCACTAGCATGAATAACAACTAATAAGAGTAAGACAGTCGGCTTGCCCGACTACGCAACACCCTGTACACAGGCTCTTTGCAACCACCGTTAAAATTTTAATAAGATCAAAATCAGCTCAAACGGATTATAAAAATAAATTATTTATGATATCGGGCTGTGAGACTGTGTATGTGGGGTCTGTTTCATGGCTACTTACTGGCTAATTATCACTTGTTGAAAGACAAACTGAAGGCTATGAAATGAATAGGTTCGATTCTTTATACAGTTCGATTAAGGAGCTAAGCGACTACTTGGACATATAACTTGATAACTTGGTGTGGGTTATCTAGTTACTCCTGGAGCTATAGGTTTTTATAGTAATTGTGATATGATTGGACATAGATCTTAGCCTAATGATTAGGAATAAGGAGTACGCGTATTTTATGCATATGAAGTTCTTGACTTTGGAATAAACATGATGAGCAAAAATTTCATTTGAGTTAATGCGGCAATTGACAAGCATTTTTCAGACTTGACCATTGCACAATACTTTTTCTTCTTCTTTTTCCATTGATTCCAATTCAACTTTTGGGTACACTCATATATACAAAACGAAATTTATACATTTGCTTAAGTTTGTTTGTATCCTATGCATCTACATATATACCAAGTTAATTATAAAGCTTAAATATGATACTTTGTATGTGGTATGATAAATGTGTAACTCATTTCCATTGGGTCTCTATAAATGTAAGTAACAAAATGTAAAGAAATGTAACTACAGATACGAGTACCTACTTAAGCGCTACATGCTTTAGCATTAACAACATGCAATTTAATTAGTTCATATTGATGGATGTTGTGTACCAAACATTCCGAGATACCAGCTATATGTAATTACGCTTCTGGCAAAGTGCAAACAAGCTCGCAAGTTTGAATCATTGGACTGTGATTTTTTAAAATATGTATTCATATAAGTATTAAGAGAGTCTTCTTTATGTAGAAGTTTATATGCAGGGTTCCCTTTGGGGGGGACGTCTTTTAAATGTGTGCAGTCAAAGATTCGATCTACTCGTAGAATAGAATAATTATTTCGATTAAGAGTGTGCTTGAAATGCGAAACTTAAATAATCAGAAGTTGACTACAAATCAATTTCAAGTTACGTGTTAATGTGTGTTGATTATGAGTATGCCTCATGTGTCTGGTATCTAGTTTCTGTTTTATTGTAGTGTAGTGTAGTGTGTGTGTAACTCTATGTTCTTTTCAACGCTTCTCGCTTAACGAATGTTTTATGCCCTGCTTTGTCGATCTATCTGTGCACAAACTGAACTAGTCGTATTAGCCATGGCATTGTGATGATTATGAGGTGTTGATAACCGTTTGCGAATGATTTTAAACTTTTACTAGAATTGCACATATCTTCCTCACAAAAGCACATATGTCCATTGCCTGAACTTTCCATCATGCACACGTGATCGACCATGAATAAATTGATTTGTAACTGTGACGTACACATGCGTCGCACCACCTCGTAGGCTGCAAGACAAGGACAAGTATAAAGAGTTGGTCAAAAACAAACAAACTCCGTCTTAGCCGAAGGTGCCATCTACACTCAGAGGAAAACGTCGCTATTACTAGACTTATGTCTATATATATATTTTATAAGTTAAAATTATTTCAATAAATTTTTTCACTTTCATGTTTTTTCTCTGAGTGTATGCAATGGATTATCGATGCATATATTAAAAGTTTTGGATACAGGCGCACTCAGAACACCTTTGGAGTGGGGTGTTCCCGTTATGTACTCACGTGATCTCTGGTGTCGCACCATTTTCACACAGCAGCCATTGCAGGTCATGAGGGGCGGCTGATCGCGCGGCAGGGCCGTGTAGTTGAAGGGGTCCTTGCAGCGCGCATCCGTCCAGGAGTCGCACTCGTAACAGTAAATAGAACGCGCTGCAGTATAAAGCACAATGCGTATATTAACATCGTGCACTAATCAGTTTTTTTTATTGGATTCGCCGACTGCTTTGCTTAGAACTACTCGACTAAGTTGCAGCAAACCAACTATCTACATATAATATATATATATAAAATTATTAGACAAGCACAAAAGCATGCAATAGTTTTTGTAAAATTTGGATTTAAGCAGAGTGCAAAGCGGTTATAAAAAACTATATCTACATGCTAAAGGTGCTTTGTTTATAGTCTTGAATAAGCATTATTCTTATACAACACCTCTTTAGTGAAGGCGAAAAAAATAAAATAAAATACACATATAACAAGAAATACTTCAGTTTGGATTGCTGGAGACAGGAAATTCTGTAGATATTAAAATAAAGATCCATATAAAAACATGCATGCTTTCAGCAATAGGCTTTGAACAGCTCTCTTCCTACTACCTATTCTTATTCTTGATACATTCTGAATTTTTGTAACGAAATTACATTTTCGCGAAATAATAAATGAATAAAAGAACCAGGTTTGCAATCTATAGGGAAGAAATACACAAATAATGATCCAAATGTTATAAAATAAATGGTTAAGCATTAAAAAAAAAGTTTAATTATTTAACAAAAAACTGTATTTACTTATAGGTGACATGAAAGGAATAGCAAGCATTATATAGAATATAATAATAATTAATTGCGAAAAATATGATAACTATTTTTCTAGATAAATAACTGTGTCAGATTCTATAATGATTTTATTTTATTATCTAATTATAAACACTTATTCCTTTTACTTAAAATTACATCTGAATTTTTTTTGTAAATAAAGTAAATAATAAAACTATTTTAAAAATCAACTTATGCAAGATGTGCAATTAAGAAAGTGAAAGCCCAGTTTGAAGGACACACAAGACCTTACTAAGGATAAGGAATGCTGCTTGGTTGTGTTTTCGACATGCACATATTTATAATATTCTAAAGATTAATTAAAAGCATACACACACTCATACACACGAACAGAGAACAGATAGAATAGTTGCAAAGTAGAAAAGGAAAAAGATGGCGTCATGAGGTCTTTAAATTCTTTTTCAGCAAGTGAAAAATTCTATTATGTTGTTGCCACAGCTGGGGCAATGAAATCAAATAAAAAAAGGTCAATAAGGCTTTGGGGTTCTTCGAACTTTGCATAGTTTAAGTTTAAAAATAATATAATTGCTTGCATCGAACATTGAAGAATTTGAATTGAAGCATTTGCTGTAAATTTTTATTATGTTTTATTATGAGACTGAAATAATCTGTTTGGTTTGGTATAAATCAAAAGGGAAGGCTTTGGGGCTGAGAGTAAATTGAGTAGGTATCAAAACATTTATAGACAAATAGTTGCGTATTCACAGAGCCCGTCTGAACAAAATGCCGATAAAGAAAAGATCTGGACTCTTGTTTACTTGAGTTAACCAATTTAAATGTTACAAATAGATTATACATATAATTATGCATGACTTTTGTATTATTAAATTTGTTTTGTTTTTGTTTTTTTTTTGTAATTTTGTTGCAAAAAGTTTATTATAAGTATATTTTAAGCATTTGATATAGGCAGAGGATCAATGGATTCATACTTTGACATTCGGCTGAGGCTGATGGAATCCATACAAAAGTCAGAAATCCAAATATGGCTGCAAATAAACAATGAAAGGAAGAGCAAAGTAGAAGACAGGAAGATGAAAATGAAATACAAAGTTGCATGAAATGGGTGAAATTAGCCACATTTACAAAAGGACCTTTGCATGAGCCATTTTCAATGGAATGGTTAAAGTGGGCAAATACAAAAATATGCTTTATATGTTTTCGAATTATCAACATATTTCACGAAAGGCGGTTCCAAAAAACTACAAAAAATTATTGATATAAACCAGAAGTGTAAAAACAAAATTATAGGCAAGTTGCTTATCTAAACAAATGTATAAAATTTCAGGTAAAAAAAATAAAAATTGTACCACCTTAAAGAACCGTGTTAGAATTTTGAGATTTTCACCATTCCAAGAAAAATGGCTGTGCATGCAACAGGATTTGGAAAGGGATATACAAACTCTGGGGATGCGCGCCACACATAAAAACAGTTAGGAAAACCTCACCTACGAGTAAACTGGAGTATAATTAGCGAATGTATAGGGTGAGAGCAGCTGTCGAGGATAGGGTTTTTACACAGTTTGTGAAACAGTTACGCTTAAAAGTATTTATACATAATTGGTAGGTTGGTAAATGCATTTGTACAGTGTTTCATACGAGACGTCCTTCACTTAGAAAGGCATAGGCAAGACAAGATACGAGCACAACACATTTTTGTGACTATCACAATGTCTCAATGCAGGACGTGTGTGTGTATGTGGCCAAAATTGTATACAGACGACTGTTATTACGTGTAATCGATGGGAACAGCACGTACCAAACTAAACCAAAACTTAACGGAACGCAACCAACTTATGTGGCATTTACGAATTACGAGTATTTTACAGAGGAGTAGAAGCTGCCTTATCTCTGCATTAGGCACCCTTGCAGATGCTCAGAAGTTCCAATATAAAATCTTAAAAATTCTATATACCAACAATTTTTAAATATTCTTAATATTAAATTTATTTTATTTTTATACAAGATTTAAATATAATAAATATTTTTTTTGCAAACAATTATTAAATTTATTTTTGATTTTCTGAAAGAAATTGATACTCTAAGCCACTGCAAGGGTGTTTAAGCTTTGTTTAGCCAGAGAATATATTATTTGTTTAATGGTTATTTTAGTACAGGTACAAAACTCAAAAGTATACACAATAAGTTTTAGTATAAACGCAAAAATATTTAAAACCATACGCAAAACAGAAATCAAACAAACTTTGCAATTTTGAAACGGAACTAAAACTTACTTGGAAAACAATTATCAGCTGTACCGAATTTTGCCAATGCCAAAATAACTATTGTACAATTTTACATACGTATGGAGAAAATATGTGAAATGAAATTTGTATAAATTAATTGTAAACCAGTCTTGCCAAATAAATACAATTACATTACATCTAATTAAGAAAAATAACCTGTTTGTTTTTCTCTGTTATATTAGACACTCTCAACTTGTATTTATTTGCTGTTTTTTTGTTCGTTCGTATTTATTATTTTGCTTTCTGTTATTAGCATGTCAGATCGCACATCGCTTATACGACCCGTTTGCCGCATGTGTATGCGTGTGAATTTGGCGCATCGTTAGACTTCCCATCTATTTATACACTTCACTCGTTCTATATCGGTCCACGATTATTGTAAAAATAAAAATAAAAGTCGGCCTAGTGGCTAGCGGCAGCGATATATACTCGCTGGCCGTTGTACAATTTGATTACTAGATAACTCGTAAATATTGTCTGTGGTCTTTGAAGTGCCTCGTGTCTGCCTTCGATTCGGCTAATAAAATGTGATGGCCCATAAAACAGCTGGCCTTTATCGATTATAAATACATAATGATAGACATACTCCATAGAGTATGGAATATTTACCTGCCAAGGCCAGCAGCCACTTCCTAGCTTTGATTTCTTTGGTCCACATCTTGCGGTTTACACCTTAAATCTATTATAAACAATTGAAAAGCTTTTTCCAAAAAGTATTTTAAATTATGTTTAATAACATACCTGGCACTCGGATTCGATACGATTACGATTTTAAGTGAGGCCGTTGTGGCTAGAAATGTTAGGATTTATAGCTCCGCAACTTCATAACTGACTGGTTATATCCTCATCGTAACTAAAAAGGAAAGATCACTTACTATATATTTATATTTGGTTATTATACTAATTACTACTGAATATCTACTGAATATAGTTAAAGAGTTCCTGCATATTAAAGATTAAAAAAAAGTTGACTTGTTTTGTAAACGCTTATTCAATGGTTAATTTAAGCTTAGTTAAAACATATTTATACGTTTATTTATTTTCTTTTAGTTAAGAAAACACATTTTCTACTGATTAATTTTATTGATATGTACATTTTTCCGTCTGTATATTGCTTGTGTGTATAAAAATATCTATCTATATTAAAAGCGAATTGTTTAATCATTTTAATTGTAAAATTAATGTAATTGAAAACATCTTATTCTTATCAATAAAAATCAAATTTATTTTTGAAAATACTTTGAAATATACAAATTTATATTTTAAAATGATTTTTAACTTTTGTGGAGATTTAATAATTTAAGCGATTTTTTTTTGAGAAAGTTAACTTGTGCGAAATAACAGTTGTGAATAAAATTGGATTTAAATTAAAATGTTTTCAGATTCCCACATAGAAAAATTTGATAAATGAGTTTTCTTTAGACTATTAATAGTTGTAAGATACGATTTTGATTTTGTTCGATGCTTATATTGTCTGTGGTTTGTTTTTTATTAAATTAAAAAATCATTTAACCCTTGGCTAACATGCGAAGATAAATTTGATTGCTTCTCGTTGCTTTGTAGCGTTGTATTGTGACAAGAAGTAAAGGTAAAATTCCCAAATGTTTACACTTTATACGTTAGCCACAAATTCCATATTTATTTTTAGAATGCATATGCGTGAACGATACCTTAGAGGAAAAAAAAGTATATTTACACCATCCAGTTTTTTTTTTTGACACATTAATGAGCCATAAATTGGATTATTCAGTGATCCTGAAATGATAGCGGTGTTTATCAAATTTCCTCTTCACTGGCCTTTAAAAAACGTACGTCATAATTTGAACATTTATGCGTACTTGTTTGCACATACGCATATATAAATATGTTGATACATATATTTTTAAATAAAAATAAATATATGGATAGTGGGCTATTAATAGAAGCGAATAACCTCTAATAAGTGTTCTAGGTCAATGTGTGAGACCATGTCATGGCTGCTGCTGATGTCAATAGAGTGTGTGGAAAATCATTGAGTCTGTGTGCATTGAACTCATAGTAGGTCTTTGTATATATTACAAGTAATACCCTATACCCGTTAACAATGAATTCGACAGCCAATCATAATTTGGTGAAAATGTGCGTTCTATAAAATCTGGTCAATAATGTATCTCATCGAAGAAATCGATAAATATTGCTTTCCAGTCCTTTTTTATACCCTGAACCAATTGTCTGTCCGCCTGTCTGAAATATGAATTATGACTTTTAAGTTCATATGTGCCATACACAGATTATATTTGTTTCAAATAATTCATAATCCTTTCCGTCTATTTTTCTTACTATCGATATTTATCGTTCTTATACTCTGAAGCTAAAAGAGCTGGAGACTTAGATTTTTGGTTTGTTTTAAATTACCGATAAATCTTACCGTTTTACTAAAAATGTTTAAAATATAAAACAACCTCAATTTTAAAAGATAAAGGGTATCTCCCAGTCGAGTCCTCCCGACAAGAGTTTTCTATCATGTTTTAGTTTAAACTTTATCAACATTTGTCGCTTTGTCAGAATTTCAGACACTTACATATGGATATATGTATTTATGTATTATGTGTATTTATGTGTATTTATGTATTTATATTGATGACACGAGAAATTCACGTTGTTTGATTTACATATTTACACTGAACTTTGGCAAAGTGTCAAAAAATAAGAAGAACAACAAATTTTAGTGCTTCTGTGTATTTGCACATATGTATACATATGTTTGAAACAAAGTGCGTCAAAACTGCACAAGAATGTCACATATTTGTTTATTGACAGATTTTAGGTTAAGGATTATTCTTAAATATTCACTCAGATATTTTCTATCGATTGTGGTGTGATGTATTTATTATTTGCTAGCACAGCCTCTTGGCCAGTGGTTGATTTATGGCAACAAGTGTGTGCGCTGTCTATTTACATAAGTGGCAGCTATCACATTCGTAAATAGCGTTGCTTCATCAGCAAGGCGTGTGATTAGCCAAGCGCTTTAATTATTAGTGCAGTTAAATGTTTGTTATTGCCGTTTCTGGTTGCCGGTTATTAAGAAGGTCCCGCTGAGATGTCAAACAGGCGAATGTAGAGCAAGAGGCCAATGTAAACAACACGCACACATCTGCAACTCTCTCTCACTCTCACGCTCTTTACGAACGTTATTCGTTTGCACGCTCTCTCAGTCGCTCGCTCTCCCTCTTTCAGCTTGATGGCTGGGTTGCCTGCGTGTTCCTCTTTCTTGTTCGCTTTCTCACACTCACTTGCAGCTGCTGCGGTCGCAATATTCAACTTTTGGCTGTTTTGTATGACTTTTAATAGCACTTAACTTTTAGATTGTGGTTAGGGGAAACTTTAATTACCTTCTGCACTTGCACGGGATTTTATTGATTATCACTGCTTTATGCTGTTTACACTATCCTGCAGCAGGCTGTTTTAGAGGTCGTGGTGGTGTTTCATAATAGGTAAGTAGAAATCGATTTAGCGGCCAAGGTGGGCCAACCAAGACCTAATGCAATTTATTCTCGTCGACAGCACACAATGCGTTTGTTTTAACCGTTTCCTTCAGATTATTGGCCCGTGTTATGGGCGACATGCTTCACTTTTGCAAGGATGTTTGCAATTAGTTGAATTTGTATTGATTAGCTTTTCTTTAGTTAACAATTTTTAATTTCATAGATTCGACACAAACCATTTTCTTTGAATGGAAATAAATATAATTTGTAATCACTTAGCTTGTACTTTTCACAGATTCTTTTTCTTTTTGGAGGTACTAAGTTTTCTTATTTCGTTTTAATTTTTTTAATTTACAAGCGACGGACGTGGAGTTTGTGTCTTTTATGCTGTCACCCAACACACAACGACATCAACTGAGGCTATGCGCTATAATTTCCGATTTTTCCAACGTTTCTCTCGAGTTTGGCGCATGTCATTTTGGTGCTATTTTCAAATACTGTTTAGCGTATGTGTGTGCATACATACATATGTATTCTACTGTAAAGCTTCTGGCGCCAAACAAACCAGTGTTGTAAATAACTTAAAAAGCTTCATATATGAGCTTTCAAACGGTTTATCGAGTGGGCAGCACAGTAAATTAGGCGACCAAATGTATTGTATTGTAATGCGTTTGTTCCCAAAAAAACAAAGCCATTTTAAAAGAAGTTCTTGAAAACATTTAATTTTTACACATTTAAATTTATTTATTATATATATATATCTATATATAGCTTATAAGATTAATATTGTTTTTATTTGTGCCAATGCTTTCACTCACATGTTACCGTTAGCGGGAATCGCAAAGGTCTTGCATTCGCACCGGTTCCGAGTTGCAGCACCGCTGATAACCCGCGTTAAATTCAAATCCAGGGCTGCAACGAAACGCCCTCTACCGAACACTAGGCGCAGTTTGCCAGATTCTACATTTCATTTTAAATTGGTGCATTAAAAAATTTTTTTTATTGATATTTTTGAAAAAAAGCGTGTACCAGGTACACGGGTTCTTACTCATTTTTAAAATATGTTTTTCTCAAAAATTTAAATTTGCGATTTTGCATTTTTAATCGATTTTTCTGGCCACAAATAGTATAAAAAACAAGATTTAACATGATTCTGAGAGGGTCAATTTTTTTGTCAAAAATCATGCTAAAATTGAGAAAAATTTTGACATGGAAAGTTTTTGAACACCCATAAATTTGTCAAAACTGAACCGATTTTCATGTTTGATGGCATTCTGATCAAGATTTTTCATTAACTTTGATTCTACATTTAAAATCTATGCGTTTTGAAAAAAAATTTTTTCTTGAAATTTTTGGAAAAAAGCATGTAACCCCCCCTTGTTAATTTTCAAAAAAAATTTTTCTCAAAAATTTAAAATTGCGATTTTGCATTTTTAATCGATTTTTCTGGCCACAAATAGTATAAAAAACAACATTTAACATGATTCTGAGGGGGTCAAATTTTTT